>JAWQEG010008766.1:0-2500 GCA_033782935.1 Petrolisthes cinctipes
TGTGTGTATGTATGTATGTATGTATGTATGTATAAATGTGTATGTATGTATGAATGTATATGTATGTATGTATGAATGTATATGTATGTATGTATGAATGTATATGTTTGTATAAATGTGAGAGTATGTTTGTATGCATATATGTATGTATGTATGTATGAATGTATATAAACGTGTGTATGTATGTATGTATGAATGTATATATATGTATGTATGTATGTAGTATATGTATGTATGTATGTATGTATGTATGATTCCTGACATACTTTGGAGGAATCAAAACTTTCCAAATTATTATTATTATTATTATTATTTATCGATACATACATACATACATACATACATACATATACTTACATACATACACACATACATACATATACTTACATACATACACACATACATATACTTACATACACACATACAAACACACATACATACATACAAACAAACATACATACGCACACATACACACATAACAAACACACATACATACAAACAAACATACATACGCACACATACATACATACACACACACATATAGGGGTGAAAAGTGGAGTGCTTTGGAGGAATCGGAAGCACTCAAAGACGGCCATATTGGAACACCCATAGAGGCGGCCATATTGGAACACCCCATAGAGGCGGCCATATTGAAACACCCATAGAGGCGGCCATATTGGAACACCCCATAGAGGCGGCCATATTGGAACACCCATAGAGGCGGCCATATTGGAACCACCCATAGAGGCGGCCATATTGGAACACCCATAGAGGCGGCCATGTTGGAACACCCCATAGAAGCGGCCATATTGAAACACCATAGAAACCGGCCTAAAAAAGCCTTAGGGTAAATCTGGGGTAAATCTGGGGGTAATTCTAGGGTAAATCTGGGGGTAATTCTAGGGTAAATCTGGGGTAATTCTAGGGTAAATCTGGGGTAATTCTAGGGTAAATCTGGGGTAATTCTAGGGTAAAGCGATGGGAAATTCTGGGGTAAATTATTTCCTCCGTTCTATTCCAAGCAACAAGAACAACAACAACAACAACAACAGGACACCAGTAGAGTTAATAATAATAATAATAATAATAATAATAGTAATAATAATAATAAATAATAATAATAATTCCATTGACTAGTTAATATCATATTTAACAATTTATTATTATTATCATTACTTAATAAAATATTATTATTATTATTATTATTATTATTATTATAATTATTTAATCAAACAAGTCCATTTTTCCAATTTCTCTAATTATAAAAAAAAAAAAAAAAAAATTGTGCTTATTATTATTATCCAAAATATTTTACCAATAATAATAATAATAATAATAATAATAATAATAATAATATATATTATCTTATTATAACCTTAATATAATTTTTCTACAAGCGAAAATTTTATATATTTTTTTTTAACCTTTAAAAATAATTATATTGCTTTACATAATTATATACCACACACAAATCAATAATAATAATAATAATAATAATATATTTTAAATTATTATTATTATTATTATTATTATGTATCTAAGTTTAATCCAAAAAATCCATAATTATTAATATTTATTTTATTCTTATCTCTATCTCTCTCCTTTCTCTCTCTCTCTCGCTCTTATCAGCTTTCTCTCTCTCTCTCTCTCGCTCTTATCAGCTTTCTCTCTCTCTCTCTCTCTCTCTTTATCTTCCATTTCTTCTATCTTCAATTATCTCTATTTCCTCTTGTTCTATCTTCAATTATCTTCTATTTCTTCTTCTTTCTTCAATTATCATCTATTTCCTCTTCTCTATTTCTTCTTTCTTCAATTATCGTCTATTTCCTCTCTTTATCTTCTATTTCCTCTCTTTATCTTCCATTATCTTCTATTTCCTCTCTTTATCTTCAATTATCTCTCTTCTCTCTTCCATTATCCCCTCTTCCTCTCTTTATCTTCAATTATCCCTCTTCCCATCTTTATCTTCCGCTCTCTGTATGTCTTTCTTCTTATCTTCAATTATCCCTCTTCCCATCTTTATCTTCCTCTCTCTCTATCTTCAATTATCTCTCTTTATCTTTCCTCTCTCTCTTCTTCCCGTCTTTATCATCCTCTCTCTCTCTCCCATTATCTTCAATTCTCTCTCTCTTTATCTTCCATTATCCCTCTTCCTCTTTTTATCTTCCTCTCTCTCTATCTTCAATTATCCCTCTTCCTATCTTTATCATTTATTTCTTCTCCTCCTCCCTGGGCTCGTGGGGGGGGGGGCAATTTTTTCCCACGAGGGCTGAACCCCCCAGATCTCCCTGCCGTACTCTGCAATGGTGCGATCGCTCGAAAAACTTTACCCGACGACGCGATATTCAACAACGCGTGCCGAGTCCACTCATCGGGTTTACGATAGAGCGCGTTCACCTCATCCTGGCACTTGATGTAGGACTCGAAATCCGCGAAAAGATAAAAGCGATCGTGATGCATTAAAATATTCACCAGATCCTTAAACTGGTCCGGGTTATTC
>JAWQEG010008767.1:0-10000 GCA_033782935.1 Petrolisthes cinctipes
CCACTCGACAAAGGAAAACAGATGGGTACCGGGAAGAGGAGAGGGAGGACCAGGGTGGAGGGGAGGGGCAGTTGTAGGTAAAAAAATAGACAGATGGGTACGAGGAGAGAGAGAGAGAGAGAGAGAGAGAGAGAGAGAGAGAGAGAGAGAGAGAGAGAGAAAGAGGAGGGAGAGATTGAGGGAAGTAGAGATAAATGGGATAGATGAAAGGAGATAGAGGAGAGGAGAAAGATGGGAGGGAGAGATGGTGGGAAATTTAGATAGATGGGTAAGAGGAGAGAGAAGTGAGAGAGAGAGTTGCAGGGAGAATCACAGATGGATGAGCACGGAAAGGAGTGGGAAGGGATAGTTGGATGGATGGAGAAAGAGACAGATAGAAGGGGGAGTTAAAAGGATGGGGAGGGAAATGGAGGGGGAGGGAAATGGAGGGGGAGGAAAGAGGAGGAGGAGTGGGACTGAGGGGGGCAGGAAGAAAAGGATGGAAAATTAGATGGAAACGGGGAAGGGAAGGATGGGGGGAGATGGAAAAAAAAACCTGGATGTAGATAAAGGCAGATAGGTAATTGGAGGGAGGAAGGGACTGAATGAGGGGCAGAGGGAGTGATGGATGGAGGAATGGACAGATGGGCAGAGATAAGAAATGAAATAGATGAAGAGGGAGGGAGAAACTGAGTGGGGAGAAGAAATAGATGCCGAAAATGATACGTGAGTTAAATGTGTGTGTGTGTGTGTGTGTGTGTGTGTGTGTGTGTGTGTGTGTGTGTGTGTGTATGTGTATGTGTGTGTGTGTGTGTGTATGTGTGTGTGTGTGTGTGTGTGTGTGTGTGTGTGTGTGTGTGTGTGTGTGTGTGTGTGTGTGTGTGAAGCAAGAGTCTATCCAGTTACATATCTGCCTACAAGCCATCTAACATATGCCAAATGACAGATTCTCTCAGATAAATTAATATTGTTTACCGTATATGAAAGCTTACTATTGACAAGGGGGATATAAATAGAGACAAAACAGGTTATAATTATCAATATGGGGGAATGGGCTAAGAGGCTAAGACATATTCATAACACAACCGTCAGGCTTTAGTAATATTTCCTTACATTCTTAAGATACTGAAAAGAGGCCGCCATTACACACACACACACACACACACACACACACACACACACACACACACAATTACATAAACCACCCACAAGCAACTCCTCCCCCTCAAAAAAAAAAATAATAAAAAAAATAATAACAATAATAAAAACAATAAATACATAAAAATAATAAATTAAATATATAATAAATACAAAATAAACTCTGGAGACGCAAACAAACATACAATGCATCCAAATAAAACTCAGTGAACTCTGCCTTGCACCTGACTAATTTCCCGGACAGAGTGGTGTGTGTGGGTGTGTGTGTGGGCCGTGGAGACAAGTCCGTAAACCCCTCGCCAAATAGCCAAAGCCGTGTGTGTGTGTGTGTGTGTGTGTGTGTGTGTGTGTGTGTGTGTGTGTGTGTGTGTGTGTGTGTGTGTGTGTGTGTGTGTGAAATTTATGGACTTGAGACAGTGTTGGCCTGTGGTGTGTGTGTGTGTTTGTGTATGTGTGTGTGTGAAATGTATGGACTTGAGACAGTGTTGGCCTGTGATGTGTGTGTGTGTGTGTGTGTGTGTGTGTGTGTGTGTGTGTGGTGAAAGGGAGAGGCGACCCCTTCTTCCTTAACGCATTGTGTCGCTGCTGGAAACAATAGGAAGTAAAGTAAGGGGAGGTGGGTGGAGGAGGCACTCTCATCTCTTCACCTTAATGTGGATCTGCTTTATGTACTGCAGAGGTGTGTGTGTGTGTGTGTGTGTGTGTGTGTGTGTGTGTGTGTGTGTGAAATGTATGGACTTAAGACAGTGTTGGCCTGTGGTGTGTGTGTGTGTGTGTGTGTGTGTGTGTGTGTGTGTGTGTGTGTGTGTGTGTGTGTGTGTGTGTGTGTGTGTGTGTGTACTTGAGACAGTGTTGAGCTGTGGTGTGTGTGTGCGTGTGTCTGATGTGTGTGCGTGTGTCTGATGTGTGTGTGTGTGTGTGTGTGTGTGTGTGTGTGTGTGTGTGTGTGTGTGCGTGTGTCTGATGTGTGTGTGTGTGTGTGTGTGTACTTGAGTCAGTGTTGTCCTGTGGGGTGTGTGTGTGTGTGTGTTGTAGTGAAGGTATTCATTAGGTGCGACGGGTGGGAGTGGAGTTAACATCAATTCATTCTGTTAGTTGTATTGATTACCTACCATTAGTACAGTCAGACCTTGGAGACCTTCAATATACTCCCATGTACACTCGATAAAATAAACAATGTATGCAGATCTCGTGTGAAATATGTATACTGACACCTCAGACGATTAATACTGAAAAATAATTATCTTGTTCTCTTCAACCATCCATCCATCCATCCACACTGTTCTCTCCATCCATCCACACTGTTCTCTTCATCCATCCATCCATCCATCCATACTATTCTCTCCATCCATCCACACTATTCTCTTCATCCATCCATCCATCCATCCATCCACACTATTCTCTTCATCCATCCATCCATCCATCCACACTGTTCTCTCCATCCATCCACACTGTTCTCTTCATCCATCCATCCATCCATCCATACTATTCTCTCCATCCATCCACACTATTCTCTTCATCCATCCATCCATCCATCCATCCACACTATTCTCTTCATCCATCCATCCATCCACACTATTCTCTTCATCCATCCATCCATCCATCCATCCACACTATTCTCGTGAGTGGCTTCGTGTTGGTTTGGTTGATGTTCATGACCACTAGGTTAAAAATAGAGCTCACAATTCTCTTTCTTTTCTCTTACACTTTCCCTCTTTTATCACTCACTGTTTGTCTGTCGGTATGTCTTTCTGTCTCTGTCTTTACGTCTGTCTGTCTTTGAGTCTGTCTTTGTCTCTGTCTGTGTCTGTCTGTGTCTGTCTTTGTATCTGTCTGTCTGTCTGTCTGTCTTTACGTCTGTCAGTCTTTGTGTCTGTCTAACTTTACGTCTGTCTTTCTTTGTGTCTGTCCTTGTGTCTGTCTGTGCCTGTGTTTCTCTGACTGTGTTTATCTGTCTGTCTATGTATCTATCTGTGTGTCTGTCAATACCATATCTTAAGAAAAACCAATTGATTTATTTCACCGTCCTCTTTTTCTCCTTCAAACACAAGCAACAAATCACATTCCTTCATCGTGAAGCCCAGCGTGACACACGAGGTAACCCAGGGAGAACATGACATGACTTGGGGAGACGACACACCAATTCCTTGTTACATTCCTGTACCTGGACGGTACTATGAGTCTTTAACATACCACTATAGTAAAAAAAAAAAAAAAAAAAAAAAAAAAAAAAAAAAAAAAAAAAACCATTGTAACTTGTGTCTTAACCAACTTGACATACATTACTCGCCTGATTGTCTCTAAGTGTGCCTGAAAAAATTCCATGCAGTTTTCAGAATATAAAACCCTCTAAGACTTTATAAAAAAAAGACAAAATCATAACACTCAGGACAGACAATCATATCAAAATGCCCAGAAAATAATCCAAAATTATGCTAGAATTAAAATATAATATACTGTACTTATCTTAACATACTGTCACAAAACGTAATACCATACTGAATTGTTATATAATGTAATATGATATAAATACCTGTAGACTAACTTTCTGATACACCAGAGACGTCATTAAGGATCCCTTTGATGGCTGAATTCAAGAGATATTGATTCCTCCAAACTGTGTCTGAAAATAGCATCAGTACCAAGACAGTATAGTAGTGAGGAATGTGTAACCATCCAACTAAAACAATGTGTGTGTGTGTGTTAAAGTGTCATGAAAATACAATAGCAACACATGAGGTGTATGCATGCGGCACCCACATTCTTATACCGAAAGGGATCTCGTCTGTAATGCAAAAATTCCGTGTATTCTTCGGGAACATGAACTCCATTATTAAAGCAAATAAGAATAGGGTAAAAAGGATCAGTGTGCAAAGTTGATCCGCCTATCCATCACTCGACCCTCACGCATCCTGGTGGCCGGGAACACACACACACACACACACACACACACACACACACACACACACACACACACACACACACACACACACACACACACACACACACACACACACACACACACACACACACACACATACACACACACACACACCAAACCACTACACACACACACCAAACCACTACACACACACACACACACACACACCAAACCACTACACACACCAAACCACTACACACACACACACACACACACACACACACACACACCAAACCACTGCACACACACACACACACACACACACACACACACACACATATCACAATCGGGGACTCAGCTAAACGGATAAAATGTTTGTTATACCGCCTCTAACCTGATGTAAGAAATATTGTTGGTATTTGTGTTTCTCCTGTATATTTCAGTTATTTGATAATGTGGTTTTAGTTATAGACTGAAAGACTTTGTGTTTTGCATATGATTTAAAGTTGACATATCAAGGCAGAAAAAAGTAAATATCTTATATATTCTTCCTACATGTTCTTGTCTTATAATATTATTTTCTTCGAAGAGAAGTGGCATCTCAAATACCTAATTAATCAGTCAACAAATAAAGCTCTGCTCATGTACCACTCTCATCTCAATAATAGACGTGCATTATAATCTTTTCCCTTGGCATATACATTTCTCCTGTTCTGAAGCAGCGACAATGTGGCTCTTAGAAGAAGATTATAAAACACAGCATTTCCGCTTAGAGGAAGATAATGGGCAATTCCACCTGGGTGATTCATATGAGCCTCGTGCCGGGGAGATGGAAGAGGAACTACGATATGGTTGGTGGTAAATTGCAAGTTATGGATTCGTCTAAACTGCGACACATGCAGAACTTTACCTGCGAGGGGAAGTTTGTTTCTTGTGTAATATTTTTTTAGTGGAATTGATAGCCTTCAGTTTGTAAGAATCATCAGAGAGGTCCCGGAAGTGTGTTATCTATCGTGTGGTAAATGATAATCCACTGATTACTTCAAACTGCAGGTGTTACAAGGCAAGATACCTTTATTCGTATACTGAGGTTATTTATAGTTTCTCTCTTTCCTATATCGAGGTACTCTTTTTTCCCGGCATGGTTAGGAGACATTAATAGTCCTCTATTATACTCACAAGAGTTTACTCCCTGACTGACTCACATTCTACCGCAAAATATCCTTGTGTCTACTGTTGTAATCATATATGTACACGAATTAGTATTGTTACTCAGAGCATAATATGTATTGTTGGGTGTCACGTAAGATTTGATACACATAACTGATTTTCGTCTGTTCGACCTTTGGCTTTATGAGTATATCAAGGTCGAATTAAGGCATTATTAGAGCACACACACACACACACACACACACACACACACGAAGTCAGGTTTAGGCTTTCTAACACACACACACACACACACACGATACGCCTTGCAACCCGGAAAAGAATTAGCGACGGTGGTGGTGGTGGTGGTGGTGAGCTTCCGTGGGCGAGGGCGAGTCTGGATAAGAGGAGGGTTGGTGTTGAAGTTTACGAGCCGTTATCTGGGACATTACGTTATGGAATGAATACACTGCCTTTTCTTACCTCGCCGTAATTGTGGGCCAGCACGGGCGGATATGTGAGCAGTCAGGGTAGTGGTTGCGGTGGTGGTAGTGGTGGTGGTGGTGGTGATGGTGTAGTGGTGGAGTAAGGAAGAAGAGTGGAGTCAGTGAGGTGGAGGTGGTGGAAGTGGTGAAATTGGGTAAGGGGAAGATGGTTGGAATAAGGGAGGTGGTTGTGGTTGTGTTGGTGTGGTGGTGTAAAGGGGAGATGGTTGGAATAAGGTAGGTGGTTGTGTTGGTGATGGTGGTGGTGGGGTGAGGTAGGGAGGAAAGGGTTGGTGTGAGGGAGAGGAATATAGTGAGGGAGGTGGGGTGAGGGAGAGAGGTACAAGGAAGGACAGGAGAGAGGATGGATAGGGAGGAGAAAGGTGGGAGGGATTGAAGAGGACTATAGAAGATCACGCTCATCCTTTAAGACCCTTTAGCACGAGGGAAAAGTAGATATAAAGGAGAGAAAACGAGCACGAATGAAATGGAAGTATAATAGGGATAGTTGAAGAATTGGAAGAGAATGGATCGGGTTCAAACGGGGCGCATTAAAGTATTGGGAAAGGTGAAGTGACGGAGAGAAGATAACAAAACATACTCAATATTCAAGAGGATCCACATACCACAATCAACCAGTGAAAACAATAAAACTAAAACTAAGCAGAAACCTATGCTGCATAGATCTTTTCTTATATAGTAAATAGTAATTACTAGAATTAAAGACAAATCTTATTTACTTTATTACAACATACTTTTAAATTTATGTAATAAGCCGAATGTTTATTTTGTTTGTCTTGAAAGAACGTTGGCAAATCTAAACAAATCTCTACCAGATTTTGCAGGGAAGTCCAGATGCATCCCAGAATGAACAAAGATTTTCCTGTTCCGAGCTCTCTCTGGGGTAATATCTCTACCCGATCAGATAAAGATAAAAACAACAGCAAGTATAATACTATCCCTAATGCACATACGATTTACAAATAAACTAATATGCATACATTTGCCTACAAAGGCACTGTGTGGAACGATAAATTTAAAAGACACGAATGAATGAATAGAGAAACCGGTTACGAAAGGGGTAATATTCGGAGGATAAATAAGGTCGAATAGTGTGTATTGTGGGGAAACGAACTTAATAAAATTCCCACATTAGTACACGAAACGGTTTTATTCCAACAGTTTTCTCGTCTCCAAACTGTTGGAATAAAACATTTTCGTTTACTAATGTTGGAATTTGATTAAGTTCATTGTGGCCAGACAAGTGTGATTTCTCCAGTATTAGAGAGGAAACGATTAGCTTATAAGGTGGAGGAATACCTGTTGGACAGAGTGGGTCCGTATCAGGAAGAGAGGGGAGTGAATAGAGGGGAGGGAATAGAGGGGAAGGAATAGAGGGGAGGGAATAGAGGGGAGGAAATAGAGGGGAATTGAGTAGAGTACAGTAGATTGTTGGGGAGAGGGAAAAGAAAAGAGGGTTGGGAAGGAGAGGGATAAATGGGAAAGAGAGGGATAAATGGGAATTGAGAGTGGATTATTATGAAAAGGGAGAGAATAGGACGGGAAAGGAAGAGGAGAGGGAAATGAAAGTGAATCAATGTGGGAGAGGGAAAAGAAAGTGAATCATGTGGGAGAGGGAAAAGAAAGTGAATCAATGTAGAAGAGAAAAAATTGAATCAATGTGGAAGAGGGGAAAAAAGTGAATCATGTGGGAGAAAGAAAAGAAAGTGAATCAATGTGGGAGAGGGAAAAGAAAGTGAATCAATGTGGGAGAGGGAAATGACAAGAAGGAGGGAAACAAGAAGAGTGTTGGAAAAGAAAGACGGGTCTGGACTGGACTGCACCACCTAACAACAACACTTCACACCTTCTCATTCACTGCTGGATTTGAATGAGAACGAGTCGTGGCGGCCGTGATTGGCTCGGCGTCACACCCTCTACACTCACCAGCCACAACTACTAATATTTGTTTCATCACATGTGGAACCCGTTGCCTAGGGGTTGCCAACTTTGAAGTGTTGATGAAGTTTCAGCACACATACAAAGAGTGTATATAGAAACTAGTTCACACCTACAATGCCCAGCTAAATGAATGCAATATATTTTGAAATTGTTTTTAGTTATGGGTACATATATCACTTTAATGTCTTTGCTTGAAACCAGAAATTATAACCTATGCCAGGTTGAGCGTGTTAAGCACCCTAAGCCCATAAAATACTACCTTACCTCATGCAGGCAGGTTTACTCCATGAGTTGTATCACTGAACCTTTAGAAACATAATTGTTGACTGTTTGCCAGCTCGATGCATTACCATTGATTAATACTCACTGCTTGTGTCCAGGAAGGAAGTCCTCCAGCCAGTCCTGTATCTCACTAGTTATACCGAGGGCAACTAATTTCATGATTTGTCGCTTCTGTGGAACTTTGTCCAAGTCTCTTTGGAAATATAAATGGATTACATCAACTGCTCTATATTTCTCGATATTTTAAGAATTTCGTTAAATAATCAAGTTAGTTGGTTCATCTTTATCTGTAAAATTGTCCCTGATTTCATGTTAAAAACCTCTGATCACATTATTTTCTTCTAGATACTGTACCTCCGTATTTCATCTCTAATGGTGGACTCCATTAGTTTGCAAACTACTGACATTAGGGATTATTGGATGATAAAGGAGAGAAGATGGAAGGAGGGGAAGAAGAGGGAGTGAAACGAGGGAGGAGGAGAAGTGTGGAGAGACAAGAGGAGGAGGAGGAGGAGGAGAAGGGAAAAGGGTGGAGGGGAGAAAAGAGAGAGAGGAGCTGAAAGGAAAAGGAGGATAAGGAGAGACGGGAACGAGAAAGGGGAAAGGGGAAGGGGGAGAGGAAGGGGAGGGGATGAGAGAAAGAGAGGAGGGGATGTGAGGGTGGGAAATACAGAAGTAAAAGCAGGAAAAAGGAAGGGGGGAAGGGGAATAAAAGTTAAAGCTGCAGACTCCTACATCGGGAGGGGAGTGTGACAGGGAAGGGGAGGTATACAATATAGGTAGTGACAGACACGACACACCGTCCATAATAAGACTGACCTTGTCGTGTCCACCTACCGACCGATACGGCAACCTAATGCATACACACGACAGGCCAACACACACACACACACGTGCTATATAAGACTTGTCGTGTAGTATGTTTGCATAATAATAATAATAATAATAATAGTGATCTCATTTGGGATTAGGGTGTGGGGTGGTATGTTGTGGCTGTGAATATCAACTCAAACCTCAGCTGTCCTGGATTGGATTCAAGACACCACCAGAATCAACCCCCTTACTAAGAATGTCAATGTATACTGTAACTTCATGTCGATGTGTGTGTGTGTCGAGGTGTGTGTGTGTGTGTGTGTGTGTGTGTGTGTGTGTAACCATCTATTAGTTGCAGTCTGTGTTCCAGGAAGTTTTGCCCAACCGATAATTATGAATGCACAATATTTTAGCTTATTGGGTGTTACTTCTATTCAGTATTTTACGTGAAAGCTGTACCAATTCTCCGGATCGAACCAGTGTTACAGTTCACCAAATGAAATTGATGTTATTCTACGTTGGCTTACAATTTATAGGGACGAGGATTGGTGTGTGGTCCAAACAGTGTTCAATGAATTTTTACTGTTTATATATTAAGCTTCCATTATGTGAATCGTTACCATATTTTAAGGACCCTGTGATTATGTTTGAAAATTGAAGGCTTCTGATTCCTCCTGACTCTGCCACGAATTTTCTGACTACATCACAGGGTCCCTTAACACCCATGGAGGCTCAATACTTGTTATGTGTTTAAAAGGAAAAATAGACATACGAATAATATAAGCAGGAGTCTGACCATCCTGAAACTCATAGATGGGTTCCCTTAAGTACAGTTGTCTCATACACCCACGTTACCCATATCCATGCAGCTTTGCCAATCTTATCGCCCCTCAGTGTTTGAATCATGGACGTTTTCATCACCGAATTTGCAGCTGAATCACCGGTGAGTAAGAGCTGTGATGCTGCTTCCAGTCTAAGCGTCGAAGCTCTCGGGAATCAGATCATACTGGAGGGGAAGATTGACAACACTAGGTGGGGAAATTTGTAAGCGGAGGCAACTGCATCACCACATTGAACGCACAGACACATGGCTTATATAGTTCTGCACTTCGAATGAAACGGCCTCATGAAATACTGAGAGACTACAGCAAGTGGCCTCACAATTTGTATTCCCTAAGATTAATTCAAGTGACTCATTTCCATTCATCTGGTATAGGACATTAAATTTTGCCAGTGACTGTACTGATCGGTGTGTACCACGTGGACCCTAGAAGAAAGAGTAGAGTTATAC
>JAWQEG010008767.1:12500-24873 GCA_033782935.1 Petrolisthes cinctipes
TGTACACAACCAACATTGCAACTCAACACACACACACACACACACACACACACACACACACACACACACACACACACACACACACACACTGATTTCTCGGCTTTCCTCATTATAGATCCGTCACAATACGTCTTTACTCTCAATATTTTCCTCTCTTCCAATTCAATCCACCACCCTACGAATATATCCCATTTATATTTCCAATCTATCCTTGTTTACTCTTTGCAATAGTTCTCCTTTACCCATACTAGAATCAATACCCACACTTATGTTATCCTCTCGACCTTCCCCACATACATTTTCAACAATATATTTTAGACATTCTCTGCCAATTTTTACAAGCTCGTATCATCTCCTTAATACCTACCTCCAACCACATTAACAATCCATACTTATATCCCTCTATTGTCAACCACTACCACCTTATCATCTCATTGTATCCAGTAATCTATCCAGTAATTGTATCCAGTAATGCGAGCCCATGCAGTTACCTTTCGCTCTCCCATTTGTATTATTTTCAACTGTTCATGCAACTTGCAACTACCCCTTCATTAACATCAATATTTCTCTTTACAACAATAAAGATCTCTCTCCCTTGAAATCTATATACATACTCGTGTATAATTATGTAGTGTACTGGGGACCCATTCATTTATAAGACATGTATGCTGTATATATATTCCTCTCCCACTCTAAAACTCCCCATACATCCCATTACCACGTGGATTTTTCTTTACCCAATTCTACCCCATTACACGTTTCTTAATTTCTTTTCCCTATCCCCATTACCTGTTATATTTCCTATTTTCCATCCCCATTACCTATTCTATTTCCTATTTCCCATCCCCATCACCTGTTCTAATTCCTATTCCCCATCCCCATCACCTGTTCTATTTCCTATTCCCCATCTCCATTACCTGTTCTATTTCTTATTCCCCATCCCCATTACCTGTTATATTTCCTATTTATTCCGCATCCCCATTACCTATTCTATTTCCTATTCCACATCCCCATTACCTATTCTATTTCCTATTTATTCCCCATCCCCATTACCTGTTCTATTTCCTATTCCACATCCCCATTACCTATTCTATTTCCTATTCCCCATCCCCATTACCTATTCTATTTCCTATTTATTCCCCATCCCCATTACCTGTTCTATTTCCTATTCCCCATTACCTGTTCTATTTCCTATTCCCCATCCCCATTTCCGTGCCCATTCCAGCGTGGAGGTGTGAAGGTAATGGCGTGGTATTGACTGCAACTAGAGAAAGACCTCATCACTGTGGTGGGATTGGTGCTTGAGCAGGCCTTCCTCTGGTGTATTGTGTGCTTCAGGCTATGTGTGTGTGTGTGTGTGTGTGTGTGCCATCAGAAGCGTGTGTGTGTGTGTGTTTGTGTGTGTGCCATTAGAAGCGTGTGTCTGTGTGTGTGTGTGTGTGTGTGTGTTTGTGTGTGTGTGTGTGTGCGCCATCAGAAGCGTGTGTGTGTGTGTGTGCCATCAGAAGCGTGTGTTTTTGTGTGTGTGCCATCAGAAGTGTGTGTGTGTGTGTGTGTGTGTGTGTGTGTGTGTGTGTGTGTGTGTGTGTGTGTGTGTGTGTGTGTGTGTGTGTGTGTGTGTGTTCGTTTCAACTGCTGGAGTGTTTGAGGTCTTGCTGTGGTGTACTGTATGATTCAGTCTTACCAGCCGATGTGCATGGCCAGTCGGGTGTTAGGCAGGCTATCTATCTATTTGGCCATGCAGGCGTTCGTTCGTGTAGATCAGGATGGAAGGGAAAGGTTACAGGTATATAACAGCTCTTTAATCAATGTTTTTTTATTTAGTCATGCTGAATGAGTAGAGGAAAAAGGATCCGGCCATGCTGACGCTCGTGTATGTCAGAAAGGAAGAGAAAGGTGTAACAGGATAATTATAACAACCTCGGACAATGCTTTCTTAATTAAGGAGGTAGTACAGTGTTGGTAAATCTGGAGTAACTGATTCATCCAAACTATTCCAAGCAACAGGACACCATTATTTCCCTTAATTAATCTGGTCCCGTTTCCTGACATACTTTGGAAGAATCAAGTTGGTCCAATATATCAAAAGTGTACTATCCCCTTAAATTACGATTGTTGAACAGAGAGGGAAGCCACGACGTTTGATATCAGCCACAGGAAAGGGGAGGGACTAAGCGAATCATCCCAGCGTGTATCTAGTCAGTAGTGAGGTGAGCAGAGGGGAAATCTGGAAGGCAGAAAACATGATGCTCCTTCATATGATCCCATCTGCTGGTTTGCCAATTTTCAGCTCAAATGATGCTTACAGAATGACAGACTGATAGAGAAATATACAAATAGACAGACAGACATTCAATATTTGTATTACTGATGCGTGTGAGTGTATTAGGATGTCCTGTACGTGAATAAATGTGGCTATTGGTGTTGAAAAGGGTTGTTCTGTGTTGTGTGTGTGTGTGTGTGTGTGTGTGTGTGTGTGTGTGTGTGTGTGTGTGTGTGTGTGTGTGTGTGTGTGTGTGTGTGTGTGTGTGTGTGTGTGTGTGTGTGCGTGCGTGCGTGCGTGCGTGCGTGCGTGCGTGCGTGCGTGCGTGTGTGTGTGTGTGTGTGTGTGTGTGTGTGTGTGTGTGTGTGTGTGTGCTTGGAGGGGGGTGGCATTATTTATACGTGGATATGTGGTACGGTATGTATGCATGGATGTATATATGTATTCCCTAGTGTATACCTGCCAGTGTGTATGTGTGTAGGTGTGCCAACTTCCAAAAACAGTGAGGAAAGTGTTGAATTGAGAGTGGGGTTGACATATTTACTCACACAGTCTGGTTTTTTCTTCCGCTTTGTGGGATCCTGTTTGATTTACTTTCTAATCCGTTCACTCATTTCGCCCCGGACCTTTTAATTGTATGGCTTCTAAACTCGCAACACGGATCCACAGTTTTTTTCACGCAACTTTAAAATGCTCACACTCGAATGAAATATCCCGTGTATATTATCACTGAAATGAAGTATAATTTAATATCATATCATCTACACCTTTATTGGGTAACCCCTTTTTTTACAGAAATTATACACGTGACAGGTAACAACTATTCACTCTCAAAAAGGTTAATTAAATTTGTAATGATACTATTGGCCAAACACAAATGTTTCTGTTCTATACATCACCACAGAATGAGGCAGAAATTGTATTGTGATTTTCAACTCGTCTGATAAACAGCTGCTTCATGTTGACATACGCTTAAATTGACCTGACGAGTATCTCCTCTTATTTAGTGATACAAAACTTTTTCATTTTTCTCGACATTGTTGGAGTCTTTTTCTCTCACTTGAAGACGTCATATAACTTTTTTGTAGCTTATGGGGATAATACACACTTGGTATTTAAAAGTGTCCTGATTCCTCCAAAGTGTGCCAGGAAAGGAATAGGTTGCTTTACAGATTTACCAGTACTGTATTACCCTATTAAACTCTGCACAGACTATTCTCAATAAAACACAATAAGAGCTAAAACAGTAAATATTTGTTATTCAGGGCCCCTCGTGTGTTCCCTCTTTGAGATCTGATCCCTGACACTTGACTAATCTCTGTCCAGTCCTCAGTAACATGTTCCACCTGCTGTAGGGTCTATCATGTACGGTACATATTTTCCCTTACCCCTTAACAGCATTTGTCATGGATTATCATTACTTATGCATAGTCACGAATATAATTATGTTTCAGGTTTCTTTCTCATATCTTCAAGGATTTTACTGTTCCAAGTTAATTTCGGGGAAACTTTTAATCTGTAAATTTATTTTTGCTGTCTAAAAGGCGATAATTATATTCTGTGTATACGCACTGCTGCACATGTACGGTATATAGTTATGAAAATTTTTAATTATTTTAAAAGATTATATGAACAGAAGATAGAGATGGGAGAATTGATAATAATGAGGAAAAAGGAAGACTGTGGTAGGCAAGAAAGACCTCGTACCAAAGGGAAGGAGAGGATAAGGGACAGAAAGCAAGAAGGAATAAGAAGGAAACGAAGGACAGTTGAAGAAAGGAAAGGGTTGGCAAATTGTCCACACCATAACAGGCAATATATACCCTCCCTACTTAGAGGGTATTGATGGGAGAATGAGATATTACTTTTCATATTGATAATCTGCGTTTTAAAATAGTTTAGGCATCACTGTGTTTGTTTACACCTTAAGCATATGATGGGATAAATATCACTCACTCGTAACATACACATAAAAAATACAAGGGAAACAGACACACCTGTACTACGTATACGAAGATTATCAGTGAGGCAAACATCACGACTTTAGACTTCCTACCGAGTGGTGCAAAATAAGTAATTAACAAAATAAGTTTATGCCAAACGAATACATACAAGAGGGTCACTGAGACAGAGAGCTGTAATAAGGGGGTTCTACTGAGGAAGGAATCTTTTGCGACCACACGTGCCTTGACCTTTAGCATCTTACGGCCGGCAGCGGAAAGCGTCTGACGTGGCCTTCGACTTTCTCAGAGGAACATCCCACAGTTTATTTTTAGGTGACATTCCTTTGTTCTGCTCATCGATTTTACTAGATTCATTCAACAAACTGTCTTCCATCACTAAACCTTAATATGAATATCGTTGAGGAGAACATTCAAAACTCGTATTCTTATTTATTAAGTTTCCATGAGAGATAAGATCAAAGATCAAACTACCTATGAACAGCGGGACTTTGTATTATTTCAAAAACCATTACACACCTACAAAAACACCAGCACTCACTCAGCTTTAACTTGATGCTTCACTGTATATCATTGAAACTTTTTCTTCACTCAGCATTAAACAAAGTTTTAGATATGAACTCAGAGTGTATATATATATATATATATATATATATATACCAACTGACTATACTATATATATATATGTGTACACGAAATGTATTGTCAAAGAATAACGTTGTTTCAGCTACTACCAGAGTTGAGTTCAGCAGATTATCTTGGCTAATGGAGAGTATTTGCCTGCACCAGATTGACCAGTAATATCGTCGTATCCTCTGAAAGCCTTGCCAACCTAATCCTGTTACGAAAAAAAAAAAACTGAGTCAAAAGAGCCAAGGTTCGGATCACTACACACAAAACAGAAAGCCAAAATTTCAACCCGTTTTATGAATCACCAAAAAAATCAGCCATCCGAGGCAGTGTGTTGGAACCAACGGCCCGAGTCAGATTATCAGCAGGAATTCATAATGACGAGTCAACAACAACGCCAAGCATCCATCCATCCCCTTCCCTTCTTTCTCTTTCTCTTTCCTTCCATTCCCTCCCCTCCCTCTCTCTTTCCTTCCCTTCCCTCCCCTCCTCTCTCCTCCCCTCCCCTTCCCTTCCACACCCTTCCCTTCCCATCCCTCCTCCCATTCCCTTCTCTCCCTTTCCCTTCCCTGTACCGAGTATAGTATAGTCAGAAACAAAAGTCGTGTGTTTCCTTTACCATCAGTGTGATCGATTGGTTATTGGAGTTATCGTCTAGTTTTCATCATCCATTCATGACTAAGCAGACCAAGTTAATCATCCATTCATGACTAAGAAACACAAATTAATCATCCATTCATGACTATAGAGCACAATTTAATCATCCACTCATGACTAATAAGACCAAGTTACACATCCATTCATGACTAAGAAAAAAAATTAATCATCCATTCATGACAAAGAAGACCAAGTTACTCATCCATTCATGACTATAGAGCACAAGTGAGTCTGTACAGTGTTCCCAAGAGATCCATATTTGGGTGGTGAATACGTGTACACAATTACACTGACCTCTGGTGGCAACGAACACGAGTATAGGAAGAATTTACAGTTCCCAGCTAGTTATATAGTTACTGTAGTTAGTGAGTAAATGGGACATAACGTTAGCCTATAGACTTCATAAGGTAATTCAGGTTATGTGACTGAAGAGCGATGTGTATACTGTATGTGTATGTGGATGTGTGTGTGTGTGGGGGGGGGGTATGTGTATGTGGATGTGTGTGTGTGTGGGGGGGGGTATGTGGATGTGGATGTGTGTGTGTGTGTGTATGTGGATGTGTGGGGGGGGTGGTGTATGTGGATATATATGTGTGTGTGTGTGTGTGTGTGTGTGTGTGTGTGTGTGTGTGTGTGTGTGTGTGTGTGTGTGTGTGTGTGTGTGTGTGTGTGTGTGTGTGTGTGTGTGTGTGTGTGTGTGTGTGTGTTGAAGGGCATGTGGAAATATGTGCGTGTGTGTGTGTGTGTTATGTGAGTTGTGTGGGCAGCCTCCGGTGTGTCTATGTATATTATTAACTTCTTTCTTACCCCCTCGAGGTCAAACTGCTTAACTAATGCATGGGGCGTGACATGAGCTATACAAATACAACACAGGATTCCCACTCTGTTTTCCTATGAAATATTTCTCAGTTAGAATGAAGATATAATTGGTAGGTAGATAGACGGAAATATATTAAACAAACAGACATACACAGTAGGTAGATAGATAGAGGGATTGAAATAGTGGAAGAATTAGATATAGATATACGACAGAGATTGATATATATATATATATATATATATATATATATATATATATATATAAAGAGAGAGAGAGAGAGAGAGAGAGAGAGAGAGAGAGAGAGAGAGAGAGAGAGAGAGAGAGAGAGAGAGAGAGAGAGAGAGAGAGAGAGAGAGAGAGAGAGAGAGAGAGAGAGAGAGAGAGAGAGAGAGAGAGAGAGAGAGAGGAGTTAGCTCATATAAAGCTTGAAATAACTTGAGAGTATTACTGTAGTTAGGGAATCTCTCGGAACTCTTGGCCACAACTTGACACAAAATGTATATACCTTCACATAATATTAAAGTTGTGTCTTGCCATTGCCTGAGGTCAACTTATTACTATCTTAGCTGACGGGGGAGTGAGTGAGTGTTTGTTTGTTTACGTTGGTCCCTCAAATCTCGCATGAGCGTTATTTTTTCAGGGATCATCTTCGGTAATGTCAGCAACATCTTACTAACTAACACCATTGGTCATCTTCTGAGTCTAAATGATACAAGTGTGTTGTGGGAATTCTACACGGTCCAATATCTTCAGAACCTGTTATTGGTGTAGTAAAGGAGACCAACACTCTACTTAAAGCTAAAATAATTCACCTAACCTCTACAGTAGTGCCAATACCTCTTAATTAATCTGACTATCAAATAGTGTGAAACCAAACCCAAGCTTAGGACTGTATGTGTATATAAGCTACTAATCTACAGTACATAGAGTGAAACAAAAACACCAGCTCATACAGTCAGTCGTGATCAGCAGCATCAGGAAAGGTCAACCACACTCACCTCACATGTTAACAAATTGCGTGGCCTGTGTAAATGTTTATGCTCATTTGATACCCGAGTTAATAGGCTTATACCCACAAATGGCGCTGATGTATGAATTGTGTGTTCCGCCGTTTCAAAAGCAAACAAACACCCTTTTAATTTCAGGAGGGGGATATGCTCGGGTGAATTATTATTTATTGGTTCATGTGTTATTTCAGCAGGGAACATGGTTATGGGATGTCAGCGGATTGGTTAGAGTTAATCTCTATGGGGCCGTGTTTGGAATTACAGTACAGTATACTCCCAAGTGCAACTATGTTCATTCATTATGTATGGTAGATTATAATAGCAGTAACGATAATTTGTAACATTTATAATTTTAGAATTATTGATAACTCCATAACAATATAATGATAATGATAATGATATTAATAATAATAATAATAATAATAATAATAAAAATAATAACAATAAAAATCACAATTATGATAATAATAATGATAATAGTTATAATAATATCAATAACAATAATAATGATAATAATAATAATAATAATAATAATAATTATGATGATGATAATAAAATTAGAATGCATAATAATAGTAACCAGATTGATGATGTATAATATAAACAACACTACCATTCTCTACATACCATCTCTAATATCAACTTGTCTCTAACACCTTGACACATGTCTCTTCCACGCCTTGCCTCCTGACTGCGTGCATTACTTCATAGGGATTTAACTGAGGCTGAAGCTTGGAAATAGGTCGACTACTATATGTATGGTTTTTATAGACTATGAGAAAGAAAAGAAATGTAGTAATGAAATGAGAACAATGAAAATGAATAGACTCAACGTGCTGACAAATTAATTTATATGTGTTCTACTGTAAGGCTCTAAAACCTCTGAAAAAAAACCTCTCTCTCTCTCACACACAGTAAAATATCCACTATAGTTTTTCCTCTCATCAACATACACGACTCAAAAAGTGTCAGCACAACCATAAGTCACCATCCCAGTGATACATCTCCCTCAAATGAATGACACATACTTTTTTTTTTTTTTAATCCGTGGCATTTTTCCGTACGTATAACAAAGCCTATACATACATCTGTTGTTTCTGGTGTATGTCATGCCTTTCATATTTCACCACTACAAAACTAGGACCGCAAAAATTCATAATGTAAAATGGTTCTGAGAATGATTGCATTTCTGTCACCGGTTGCTCGTCCATCGTGGTCAGACAACATTAACTCCCTCCACACTTACAAAAATGATGTTAATAACTGAATGGCATTATTAAAGCTTGCGTCCTGAGTCTGACCATAAAACCAGGCCATGATTCACACATTACTGCTCGCCAAAACAATACATATAACAATAAAAGGAAATTATTCATATAATTTTCGGTACTGTAACAATGAATGTGTTTTCTCTTATTGGTGCTCATGTAAATTATTATTCCAAATGTTAATACCAATTAGTTAGTCTTCAAATATAAAAGTTGGATCACATTAATCATATTTCTATAAAATTTTGCTTACCATTCAGTCAACATGAGAATGAGTCGAAGTGATGAGCAAATTTCTTGAAACTTCACTGCCAGTCGAGGTTCAGGTTAGACCAGCGTCCCTACATCTCTTCCATTCACAGCCACAAAACTGAAAACCATAGCAATAGTACAGCATTCCTCAATAATGGAAACTTGGTCACCGAGATATAGTAAAATAAATTGTAAGAGATATATTGTAGTGAAATAATATCAACTGTCTATTGCATTTTGTAGCTCAGTGAAGTGGACGGACATTTACCGTGGTTTAGTGTGTGTGTATAAACTTTCATGGACAAATGTGGATCTAAGGCTGAAGAAAGTTGAAGGAACAGACAGAAACAATTGGCTTAATGGACTGACTATGTGTTGGATGGTGAAGAAAGGCCTGTGGAGGATACCCTGTCAAAATAGCTTCAGGTAGGATGGGCAGTTTTTGAACAACGACTGTTTTTATCCAAGACGAATGAAGTTAGTAAGGGATTGGGGGTTATAAATGGGCGTGAGGTAAAGAGGAATGGGCAGAATGGACTGGAATTGTGAGTGGATGGGAAACACTTGATGGGAAATATTTTTAACGGTAAATTAAATCCTCCGAACTATGTCAGGACAATGATCTCCGGTTAGTAACATTATATGATATGTTTGTACGGTGAAGGCTTAATCTAAATATTTTCCCAAGAACAAGAAAAAGACAAAGATATGATAATAATAATAATAATAATAATAATAATAATAATAATAATAATAATAATAATAATAATAATAATAATAATAATAATAATAATAATAATAATAATAATAATAATAATAATAATAATAATAATAATATGACTTGGTAGCCTATGTTTTTAGTGTGGAGGCAAAAATTTTGAAGAATATTAAAATACAGAATCCTTACCAGGGGTTGAGCACAGCCTGGGAAACACATAAATCACCACTTGACACCAGTAAGGAGGGAAGTTGCTAGAGAACACCACCATCCATCATTCATCCATCCATCCATCCATCCATTCTTCCCTCACCACCACGCCACGCCACGTCAAGCTGAACCCGTGTTTGATCTCTCTCGTCACGTCCAACTTTAACACCGTCACCATCTTCCTTCCCAACACTCCTCGTCCCGTCTGCATATTTCCGTTCTGTATACGAGCTCGTTTCAGCCTGGGCAAGAATAGTAATATAATTATAATGTTGAAAAAATAAATTAAAAAATGGACGCTTTGGATAGTATGTATAAAAACTAACTAAAGGATATTCTTAAATATAGTGTAATTTTTGTCCTTTCTAACTCATTTTACTTAGAACTGGTGAATTAAAGGAACCCTAACCTTACCTAACCTAACCTAACCTTACCTAATCTGAACCTAACCTAGACCTAACCTAACCTAACCTGAACCTAACCTAACCTTACCTTACCTAACCTAACCTAACCTAACCTAACCTGAACCTAACCAAACCGAGCTGAGAGGGTGGCCAGAAGTGGTATTGAGACGAGTTTGAATACAGAAGGGAAATCTGCGTCCCGTCCAGCAGCATCACACGTCGCAAACACCGTACCACAACACTCATTTCCACAGATCACCGTCCGTCTATCGTCCTCCGTGGGTTGCTTACTGATGATGAGGGAGGGAGGAGGTGGAATTGGAAGGCTACTCATTCACCCAAAATAATGCTGCAACACAATTTAAATTCATTGTATTACTTACATTATTATACTGCTTCGAGGCACAGTTTGGAGGAATCTATATATACGTCTTCAATTATTAGCCTACAACATTTGGCCCTCATAATATCACGGCAGGAGTATAAACAACCAATCAACCACAGCAGATTTCAATATCAAACACAATAACACAGTGACACCATTTAATTAACTCCCATTGAACCTTGTCACCTTTGAGTTACCCGGTACTTATTAATCATTTCATGGTAGCGGTAGTACGATTATTTTGGTACTCATCAGCAAATCAATAAAATAACAAATACTTACATGTAGCCTACACAAGGTGAAAGAAAAAAAAATATATATATATCGGTGAAATTCTTGTATGAAACCTTCAGACACCTCAGACGATGGATACTGAAAATTAGCTGGTTTATTCCCGGGGCATCATGAGCTTTGGACATCATTAACAGAATCATCAGACCCCTTCTGCTAGAGTTATTATATATATACTTTTAATTTGTGTACAGTTAGTTATCCTTACCTTCCTCCACGCTCTGTCGAGAGAGGATAATATTCATCCACACAATGTTCCCTGGACACGACACGCCCAAGCCTCGCAGGGCAGGAAAAATGAAGAGGTACTGTATTTGCGAGACTCTTGTGGCTTGTTCCTTCAGGGGTTGTCTGGAGAAAATGTGGAGAGGTCAGATTATTATATACGACGTTGGTCAAACCTCACTAGGCCAAATATTTTAAGCCATATTTGTATACAACACATAATTGTTAATCTCTCAACATAATACCGTCTCTCTCTCTCTCTCTCTCTCACACACACACACAGATAATATTCTCCTTCCATTGTGTTTTTTCCTCTTTCTCCACCAGTCCGTCCTTCCTCTTACCAACACACACACACACACACACACACACACACACATACACACACACACACACACACACACACACACACACACACACACACACACACACACACACACACACACACACACACACACACAACACATGGCACTGACGTCTGGGTGTCGTTTTAACATATATTATGCAGTTCTAATAATTATCATGCAGGCTCTCGTGCAGCTTCATTGGTGTTGGAAGAGAAAACTTGTTGAAAAAATCTGTTTTGTTTCTGGAAATATTAACGGGTGCATTATTTCACCGAAAAGATTAATTTGTAAGTGCCAAAATAATTCACACACGTACAGTCGATTTCCAAAGTTCTGTAGCCACCTCTCTGGTTTGGTTATGATGGTGAACTTTGAGAATATTGTTGTCGTGAGTGAGACGTGATTGGTTTTTCATGGTTTACAGACAAACGAAAGAAATAGAATCGTTTTTATTACGACAACATCATATTTCTAGTTCATCGTTATACCAGAGAGGGGCAATAGAAATTTATAGCGGGACTGCACACACATACAGGCATATACTCGTACACAATGAGGAACTATTAGCAGCAGACTACACACACATGTGTCAGTCAGTCTCTATGCTAAAAGTCACTGTAAGTATAGAAACAATGTCTATCATCCTATTTCTATCGCGCCATGGAGCATTGTATAACAAGCTGTTAAACAAACATTACAACAAAATCAGAATAATGACACGGTAGTATTTATTCGCAGAATCCTTGGGTTTTAAAGAAAATAAATTGCTTGTTTATGCGGTTTTTCTTTCTCTATCTTTTGCAAAGACAATATACGTCTCACGTGTTTGGTGAACGCAATTTATTTCACCAAATGGCAAGCACCAATATCCACACTACCAAAATTGTCAGGTTTCTCACTGTCATTGGTTAGTTATATAATAAAGGCAAGGAATT
>JAWQEG010008768.1:0-10000 GCA_033782935.1 Petrolisthes cinctipes
GTAGTAGTAGTAGTAGTAGTAGTAGTTACAAGTGTACAGTCACATGCACTATCTTTGTTTACTCAGTGTTTGTGACTCATTGGTGATAATAATGGTGTTTGTTTTTCTCTTCCTGTCCTATTTCCTCCTCTTCTTCCTTTTCCCCTTCTTCCCTCCTTTCTATTCCCCTTCTTCTGTTACTTCTCTTTCCCCCTTCTTCTCTTCTTTCTATTCCCATCCTCTGTTTTTTTTCTGCTTACCCTTCTTCTCTTTTTTCTTCTCCTTCTTCTCTTGTTCCTCTCTTATCTCTTCTTTTATTCTTCCTCCTCTCCTTCTCTTGTTCCTCTCTACTCTCCCATCTCTTCTCTTATTCCTCCTCCTCCTGCTCCTCCTCCTCCTTCTCCTTCTCCTTCTAATCCTACTCCTATTATCCCTCTCTTCTCCTCCTCTTCCTCCTCCTACTCCTCTTATTCCTCCTTTCTCCTCTTTCCTCCTCCTCCTCTTATTCCTCCTCTCCTTCCTCCTTTCTCCTCCCTTATTTCTCCACCTTCTTTTCTCTTCTCCTCTTCCTCCTCCTCCTCCCTCCTCCTCCTGTTACGTCTCCTTCCTCCTCCTCCAACTCCTCCAACTCCTACTTCACCTCCACTTCCTGGTGTTATGTAACCTTAAGGACCCTTATGATCGTGTATGAGAATTGGAGGCATCTGATTCCTCCTGACTATGCCACGAAATACACTCCCTTCCCTATAGATTGTGTTCCGTGGAAGTAATTGAAGGACTCATTTACCTCCAATTTTCTCTGACTACATCCCTTAAGGTGTGTGGGTGTTGATAGCCTCACAGACACTCTCTAATTACAGTGTGATTGCCTCTGTAATCGGATTAGTTGTGCTGCCAGTGTCCAAGAGGCTGGTATTGTCTGTCTAACCAACCTATTAACCAACCAACCAACCAACCTGCTAACCTACTAACACACCTATCAACCAACCATCCAATACTAACCCACCTATCAACCAATCACCCCACCTATCAACCAACCAACCTACCAACCCACCTACTAACCCACCTACCTACCAACCCACCTACTAACCCATCTATCAATCAACCAACCATTCCACCCACAAACCTACCAACTCTTACTCAATGTCTGTCTCTCTGTCTGTCTGTCTGTCTGACTGTCTGACTGTCTGTCTGTCTGTCTCTCTGTCTGTCTGTCTGTCTGTCTGTCTGTCTGTCTCTCTGTCTCTCTGTCTCTCTGTCTGTCTATCTGTCTGTCTGTCTCTCTGTCTCTCTGTCTGTCTCTCTCTGTTTGTCTGTGTCTGTCTGTCTGTCTGTCTGTCTGTCTGTCTGTGTGTCTCGTGTTGCCAAGCAGAGTGTCTTTAAGGACCGAGAAGAGAAACTAAAGGAGGAGGGGGAGGAAGAGGAGGGATGGGATTAAGAAAAAGAGAGAGGAGGAAGATGATGATGAGGAGGAGGAGAGAGAAGAAGAGGAGGAGAAAGAGGAGGGATTGAATTAAGATGAGTAGGAAGGAGGGATTGGATTAGGAGAAGAAGGAAAAAAGAAGGATGATGAGGAGGAGGAGTAGAAAGGAAGGGAATTGGGTTAGGAAGAGTAGGAAAAGGAAGGGAATTGGATCAGGAAGAGTAGGAAAGGAAAAGGAGGAGGAGGAGGAGGAGTAGAAAGGGAGGGAATTGGGATTAGGAAGAGTAGAAACAGGAGGGATTGGACTAAGAGGAGAAGAAAGAGGAGGGATTGGATTAAGAGGATAAGGAATAAGAGGGATGGATTAGGAGTAGGAGGAAGGAGGAGGAAAAGGGATTGGATTAGGAGGAGAAAGAGGAGGCGAAGAAAGGGAAAAGCGAAGAAGAGGAGAATAAATAGGAGGGATGGGATTAAGAAGAGTAGGACGGAGGAGGGATTGAATTAAGAGGAGTAGGAAGGGCGGGGGGGAAGTCTCCGGGCTGCCCTGCAGAGGAAGTAGGGAAGAGGGAATGTATGAGAGTAGCAACTGTGAATGTGAATGGAATGACGGATGGGATTAAGAGGCGAGAGATTGTAGAATGTTTCAAGAAAGGAAGAGTGGATGTGATGGGAGTGACGGAGACACACGTGAAAGGATGTGGAGTGGTTTGAGTGTCAGGAAGGAAGGGAGAGTGGATTGTGGGAGGGAATGGAGGGAGGAGTAGTATGGACGGGTATGAATGAAAAGAGTAAAGGAAGAGGGAAGGAAGGGTGTGCGCTGTTGGTGTCTCCGTGGGTGTGGAAGGGAGTGGATGGACATGGGCGGAATGGGTCAAGAATAGTATGGATGACTGGAAAGATTGGCTTGGTGAAGTATGCTTGGGTGTGTGCTTATGCACCAGTGAATGAAAAGAGTAAGACGGGGAGAGAGAAGATGAGAGTGTTTTGTGGAAGAGTTGAATACATGTCTGAGAGGAATTGATAATGGAAGGAGTGATGATGAGAGACATGAATGGAAAGGTGTGGAGGTAAGGAAGTGGGGAATATTGTGGGTAAATGGGGTGTAGAAGGAACAAATGAGAATGGTGAGTATCTAGTGGATGTCTGTGCTGAGAGGGGGGTTGTTCTTGGCTAACACCTTCTTCTTTCAGCACAAGATGATCCACAGGTATACATGGAGGAGAAGGGATGAAGAGAGGAGAGCAAAAGAGTTTGATTTGATTATGTGGCAGTGGATGAGAGGTTGAGGAAGGATGTGTATGACGCAAAAGTGGTGAGAGGAATGGTCCCATTGCTCCGACCATTTTGCGGTGTTGGTGAGGATGAAGGTTAGGGTTAAGTGGGAGTATGGTAGGAGAGTTGAAGGGGTGAGGAACTGGAGGGAGGTGGCTATTGGGAAATTAGATGTAGAAGAGTATAGGGAGGAATATAAGAGGAGGGTGGGTGAGGTGCTGGGGGATGTAAGGATGGGGATAGGGGAGGGAGTGGGAGTGAATGCAGTGTATGAAATGTTTAAGAAGATAGTATTGAAGACAGCAGCAGAGGTAGTGGGATATAAGACACAGAAGAGGGGCAAGAAAGGGAGTGATTGGTGGACAGAAGAAGTGAAAGATGCCGTAGAGGAGAAAAGGAAGACATATAGGAGAACACTACAGAGGAATGTGTCGGAAGAAATGAGAGAGAGATGGAAAAGAGAATATAATGTATGTAAGAGACAAGTGAAAAGGATGGTGAGTGAGAGTAAAAGGAGAGTGGATGAGGAGTTTGGTATGAAACTGAGTGAAAAGTTTAAAGAGAACAAGAAATTATTCTGGAAGGAGGTGAAAAGAGAAAGAGGAGAAGGAAAGTCTGGTAGTGTGAGAATGAAGAGAGAGGATGGAGTTACTGTGAGTAGAAGTGAGGAAGTGAAAGAAGTGTGGAAGAGGCATTTTGATCGGTTGATGAATGGGGGGGACGGGAGGGGAGGTGGTGGTGACATGCATGGGGATGGAGGCAGGTGGTAGACGACAGGATGTACAGGGAGAACTGGGAAGGGAAGAGGTTAGGAAAGCAATAGGAAAGTTGAAGATGGGAAAGGCACCGGGGGTGGATGGGATAACTGCTGAAATATTAAAGTGTGGGGGGGAGGTAGTGGTGGAGTGGATGTTGCTTATATGTACATTGGCTTGGAGGCAGGGAGAGGTGCCAGAGGATTGGAGGAGAGCCATAATTGTACCCTTTGTATAAGGGGAAGGGAAGTAAGGAGGAGTGTGGTAGCTATAGGGGAATAAGCCTTCTTAGTGTACCGGGGAAGGTGTATGGGAAGGTTCTTACTGAGAGACTGGTTGATGTAACAGGGAATAAAGTTAGTGAGGAGCAGAGAGGGTTCATAAAGGGTAGAGGATGTGTGGACCAAATATTTGTATTAAAATCAATAGTGGAGAAATATATTGCGAAGGGTAGAAAGTTCTATGCTGCCTTCTTGGACTTGGAGAAGGCATACGATAGGGTTGATAGGAAAGCTATGTCAGAGGTGTTGAGAATTTATGGTGTTGGGGGGGCCTTTGCTGAAAGGCATTGAGGCTTTTTATGCAGATGCAAAAGCATGTGTACGGGTAGAGGGTGATCTAAGTGAGAGTTTTAAATATTAGTGTAGGGCTGAGACAGGGATGTGTTATGTCACCATGGCTGTTCAATATATATATGGATGTATGTATGAGAGAGATGAAAGCCAAAGTGAATGGTCTGGGGGTGAAGCTGAGGCTGAATGACGCAAATTGGTCCTTGGTGGCAAGTTTATTTGCGGATGACACTGTATTGATGGCTGAGAGTGAAAGGGAGTTACAGAGGGTGGTGGATGAGTTTCAATCCGTGTGTAAACGAAGAAAACTGAAGGTGAATGTTGGTAAGAGTAAGGTGATGGTATTTGAGAGGACCAAAACAGAAGTAATTGACTTTGCGACACCCTATAGAGTGACTGTACCAACTGGGACGAAATGTGAGATAACCTTAGGGGGTGAGAAGATGGAGGAGGTGAGGGAATTCAAGTATCTGGGAACAGTTCTGTGTAAACATGGAAGTATGGAAGGAGAAATCAGGGAGAGAGCAGTGAGGGGCAGGCAGGTCATAGGATCACTGGGGAGGATTATGAAGGGTAGGAGTGTGAGTATGGAAGTGAAAAAGGGACTGAGAAATAGTATAATCCTGCCAACACTGACATATGCGTCGGAGACATGGACATGGAGTAGGGCTCATCAGTCGAGAATAGGTGCTGTGGAAATGAGTTACTTGGGAGGAGCATGTGGACTTACTAGGTGGGATAGAGAAAGTAATGAGAGTGTGTATGAGAGATGTGGTATGAGTGAGAAGGCAATTGGTATTGAGTGTGGAGTGGTAGAGAGAGTGAAGCGTAATACACTGAGATGGTTTGGACATGTAGAGAGAATGCAAGGTGTGGAGTTTGTAAAGAAGGTGTACGATAGTGAAGTTGTGGCACCTGGTGTGAGAGGCAGACCTCCGGTTATATGGCAGAACAAAGTGGAAGAGTATGTGAGAGAGAGAGAAGTGTGAGGAGGGATGGGGGATGGAGCAAGTGAGGAGGGAGTGTTGGAACAGGGAAAACTGGAGACTCTTCTGCAGTGGCCACCCCCTTGATGGGAGTTCCCGGCGGGAGCGAGGCGTCGGAGCTATAGATAGATAGATAGGAAGGAGGAGGAAGAGGGATTGGATTAGGAGGAGAAAGAGGAGGAAGAGGAATTGGATTAGGAGGAGAAAGAGGAGTTGAAGGAAGGGAAAAGCGAATAAGAGTAGGAAGGAGGAGGAAGAGGGATTGTATTAGGAGGAGAAAGAGGAGGAAGAGAAATTGGATTAGGAGGAGAAAGAGGAGTTGAAGGAAGGGAAAAGCGAATAAGAGTAGGAAGGAGGAGGAAGAGGAATTGGATTAGGAGGAGAAAGAGAAGAAGAGGAGAATGAATATCAAATGAAGGAATGACAGATGAATTTATGTTGACAATGTGACTGCCTCGTTACTGTTGGCAGGACTGCATTGTGTACAGTTGGTTCTGAATACATAAATATTCATGCACACACAAACCACTACACACACACACACACACACACACACACACGTACTGTACACGCCCACTCACCCACTCACTCTCTCTCTCTCTCTCTCTCTCTCTCTCTCTCTCTCTCTCTCTCTCTCTCTCTCTCTCTCTCTCTCTCTCTCTCTCTCTCTCTCTCTCTCTCTCTCTCTCTCTCTCTCTCTCTCTCTCTCTCTCTCTCTCTCTCTCTCTCTCTCTCACATGCACATCCACAAGTACACATCCACTCACTCTTACACACACACACACACCACACATACACACACCACACACACACACACACACACACACACATACACACATACGAGAACACGCATTTCAAAACATAATATATTCTCAGGATAACAGAGAGGGAGAGAGACGAGAATAGAAAAAAAAAGGCGAGCGAGCGAGAAGCGAGCATAAAACATCTAAATTTTAAAACTACTGCGTTGATTAAAGTACCACAACCACCAACACCTTTCCTTTACTTTACTTTACCAGGGAGAGACGGGCGTACGTAAATCAAGCGAGCGAGAGAGTGGAAGGAGGGAGGGGGGCGAGATGTCTGGGGAAATCAGTCGACGTTTAATTTGTTCTGAAGGCGTTCAAGTTACACCTCGGGTCTCCTCCATCTTTTTTATCTCTTACTCGAGTGTTTGTTGTGGTGTCTGGTGTGTGGAAATGAGCAGGCAGGTATTTATAAGGACCCAGTGATCGTGTATGAGACCTGGTGGCTTCTACTGATTCCTCCAGACTATGCCACGAAACAAGCTCCTTCAATATCATATAGGTGCGTGTGTGTGTGTGTGTGTGTGTGTGTGTGTGTGTGTGTGTGTGTGTGTGTGTATGTTGGTGTTTCGTGGCAATGTTTGAAGGACTCGCTAACCTCCAATTTTCTGACTACATCACAGGATCCCTTAAGGTGGTAATTCTTTTTTGGTACATTGGAGTGCCTTGATTCCTCCAAAGTATGCCAGGAAACAGGACCAGATGAAAAAAAATAATGGTGTTCTGTTGCTTGGAATAGTTTGGAGGATTCAGTTGCTCTAGAATTACTAACACACAACTTCCCCCTTAAGAGTGGATGATAGATTATTGTTATATTATTTTTCCTCCAAACTATGCCAGGAAACAACAGACAACTTCAATACACGAGTTGGACATGTGTTGCAATGGATTATTTGGAGGAATCAGTAGCACTCAAATTTACTCCAAAGTTATAAAAAAAAATGATTCCCTCAGTTTTTATATTGTTAGTTTTTTTTTCGATTTGATGTATGTCATAGGAAAAGTCGACACGGATTTAATAATAATAATAATAGAAATTGAGGCAAGTAGAATTTTTAAAGGGGGAAGTTTTGTATTGGTAATTCTGGAGCAACTGAATCCTCCAAATTATTCCAAGCAACAGAACACCGTTACTTTTGCTATTCTGGTCCTGTTTCCTAGCATACTTTGGAGGAATCAAGGCACTCCAATGTACCAAAAAAGAATTACCACCTTAAACATATTCACGCAAAATCCAAATATTCGTAAAACTAATGTAAAGATTTTTGAGAGAAGGACAGAGAGTAATTGAATCCAAAATTTGGTTGACTTAAATTAAATACAGTAAATATAGTAAATCTAGAGCAAATGATTCCTCCAAACTATTTCAAGCAACAGGTCACCATTATTTTTGTTCATCTGGTCCTGTTTCCTGGCATACTTTGGAGGAATCAAGGCACTCCAATGAAAAAAAAAAGTGAATTTCCCTCTTAAGGACCCTGTGATCGTCGTCGTGTTTGAGAATTGGAGGCTTCTGTGGGTGGGGTGGGGTTGGGGGGTGTTGGGGGTTTGTGGATGGGGGGTGGGGTGTGTGTGGATGGGGGCCGGGGGGTGGGTTTGTGGATGGGGGTGTGGGGAGGGGCTGGGTGGGTAGGGAGTGAGTTTAGGTGCGTGGAGCAAGATGTGAGCGAGGATTTTACAGTCGACTCTCTATCGCTTTTCAAGAACCTTTGCATTTTACGTGTATAAAGATATATTTTATATTTTAAGGACTCTGTGATCTTGTATGAGACCAATTGGAGGCTTCTGATTCATCCTGACTATGCCACGAAACAAGCTCCTTCCATATAGGTGATGTTTCGTGGAAGAAGAATCGATAAACATATTCACTTAAGGAGACAGCACACTTTTGATAGACTGGAGTGCCTTGATTCCTCCAAAGTATGCCAGGAAACAGACCCACATGAAGAAAAATAATGGTACCCTGTTGCCTGGAATAGTTTGGAGGAATCATTTGCTCCAGATTTACCACTCAAAACAATGTGCTATATATTTACCCCCATAAGGGACCCTGTGATGTAGTCAGAAAATTGGAGGTTAGTGAGTCCTTCAAATATTGCCACGAAACACACACACACACACACACACACACACACACACACACACCTATCTATATGGAAGGAGCTTGTTTCGTGGCATAGTCAGGAGGAATCAGAAGCCTCCAATTGGTATTATACAAGATCACAGGGTCTTTAAATAATAATATATACACGTAAAATGCAAAGGTTCTTGAAAGCGATCGAGAGCAGACTGTAAAATCCTCGCTCACATCTTCCTCCATGCACCCAAACTCACTCCCTACCCCCCCAACCATCCACCCCCAACACACCTCCACCTCCCATCCCCACATCCCCATCCCCCATACACCTACCCCCCATCCATACACCCAACCCCCAACACAAACCCACTCCCTATCCACACCCCCACCCCCCAAAAACACACCCACCCCCCAACACACACCCACCCCCATCCACACACCCACACCCCATCCACACACCCACCCCTATCCACACACCCACACCCCATCCACACACCCACACCCCATCCACACACCCACACCCCATCCTCACACCCACCCCCCAACACACACCCAACCCCCAACACACACCCGCCCCCAACCCCAAAACACCCATCCCCCATCCACACACCCCCACACGCCCACCCCCCAACACACACCCCCACACGCCCACCCCCCAACACACACCCCCCAACACACCCACCACCCCCCAAACACACACCCACCCCCATCCACACACCTACCCCCAACACACCCCCATACCCCCCACCCCATCTTCTGTCTGGTTTGGTGAGCTGGGCCCCTGTAAGCCGCTCTTGGGTTGGTACACGTGGGGGCGGGGAGTGGGCTCAGCTAAGGTCAGAGAGGTGGAAACTGAGGTGATGGTGTTGGTGGTGGTAGTGATGGTAGTGATGGTGGTAGTGATGGTAGTGATGGTGGTAGTGATGGTTTTGGTAGTGATGGTGGTAGTGATGGTTTTGGTTGTTGTAGTATGGTTTTGGTGATGGTGTTGGTGGTGGTAGTGATGGTAGTGATGATGGTAGTGATGGTAGTATGGTTTTGGTGGTGGTGATTCTGTTTTTTTTTTGGTTATGGTAGTGATGGTAGTGATGGTATAAATATAGTATGGTTTTGATGGTGGTAGATAGTATGGTAGTGGTTGTGGTAGTATGGTTTTGGTTATGGTAGTGATAGTGTTGGTGGTGGTGGTGTGGTAGTTGTGATTGTGATAGTGATGGTGGTATGGTTTTGGTAGTAATGGTAGTGGTGGTGGTATTAGTTGTGATAGTGATAGTTTTGTTGTTGTGGTAGTGGTGGTGGTGATAGTGTTGGTGGTTGTAGTATGGTTGTGGTGGTGGTGGTAGTATGATTTTGGTTGTGGTGGTCGGATGGTTTTGGAGGTAGTAATGGTAGTGATGGTGGTAGATAGTATGGTAGTGGTTGTGGTGGTAGTGATAGTTTTGTTGTTGTGGTGGTAGTGATGGTGGAAGATAGTATGGTAGTGGTTGTGGTGGTAGTGTTGGTTTTGGTTGTGGTAGTGTTGTAGTGATAGTGATAGTTTTGTTGTGGTGGTGGTGTGGTAGTGTAGTGGTAGTTTTGGTAGTGGTGGTAGTTGTGGTAGTGTAGTTGTAGTTGTGGTAGTAGTGGTTATGATAGTGATAGTTTTGTTGTTGTGGTAGTGATAGTTTTGTTGTAGTGTTGTTGGTAGTGCTGGTGGTAGTGTGGTGGTAGTTGTGGTAGTGGTGTTGGTAGTGTGGTGGTGGTAGTGATAGTTTTGTTGGTAGTGGTGGTGGTAGTTGTGGTGGTAGTAAAAGTGTGTTTGTTATACCACGCCTCTAGTGTAAGGAAATCATTTTTTTGGAGTGTGTGTTTGAGGGTACACACACACACACACACACACACACACACACACTTATAATCTCTCTCTCACTCTGTCTCTCTCTCTTACACACACACACACACACACACACACACACACACACACACACACACACACACACACACACACTTATAATCTCTCTCTCACTCTGTCTCTCTCTCTTACACACACACACACACACACACACACACACACACACACACTTATAATCTCTCTCTCTCTTACACACACACACACACACACACACACACACACACACACACACACAGACA
>JAWQEG010008768.1:15000-25000 GCA_033782935.1 Petrolisthes cinctipes
TATCCTTTCGGTAAGAAGGACTCCAAAACTGGACTGCATACTCCAGGTGCGGTCGGACAAGGGAATTGTACAGACAAAGTACTATCTCCTTGTTCCGGTATCCAAACTGTCGCTTTATGTACCCTAACATCCTTTGGGCTTTCTTCTCAGCCTCAATACACTGCTTTGAGAACTTGAGGTCGCTGGTGATAGTTACACCCAAGTCTTTCTCAGTATCAGTGCTTACGAGAGCATTGCCCTTAAGGTTATACTCTGTTCGGGGGTTTCTGTGGCCTATATGCATAAGTTTGCATTTGTTCACGTTAAATGGCATTTGCCACGTGTCAGACCACTCCCCGATCTTCCTAAGATCTTCTTGTAAGCGGGTAGTATTTCCTTCTTTCGCGACATTCATACCAAGCTTAGTATCATCGGCGAATTTGGAAATCTTGGCAACCATGTCACCATCCACGTCATTAACATAGATGATAAACAGTAGTGGTCCCAGAACAGAACCTTGGGGAACACCGCTAGTAACGGGCACCCACTCTGAAGCCTGTCCATTCACTACCACCCGCTGCCGTCTGTCACTTAGCCAGTTCTCTATCCAATTTGCCACATTTCCGTCTATGCCCAGTGCACGCACTTTCCGAAGGAGGCGGCGGTGGGGTACCTTATCAAAGGCTTTCTGAAAGTCTAAGTAGACAACATCGACCGCTTTATCCCGATCATGCTCACTGAAAACAAAATGGAAGAATTCCACCAGATTTGTGAGGCATGACCGGTGCTGCCGGAACCCATGCTGGGAACCCCTCAGTAGCAAATTTGATTCTAAGTGTGCTGTTATTTTGTCCACCATGATGCTCTCCATGAGTTTACAGACTATCGAGGTTAAACTGATGGGTCTGTAGTTTGACGGTTGGCTAGCATCTCCCTTCTTGAAGATAGGAGTCACCTCTGCCTCACGCCAGTCTCTAGGAACGCATCCAGTCTGGATTACCCTGTTGAAGACCATGCACAGGTGCCGTGATACTTCACCATGCACTTCTTTCAACACTCTAGGTAAGAACCCATCCGGACCGGGGGACTTGTTTGCTTTTAATTCGATTATTTTTCTCTCGATTTCTTCTTGGGTGAAGACCATTGACTCCAACTTCTCACTGAAGGAGTCCAAAGGTTCGGGAATGGGACCACTCTCCTCAGAGAACACTGAAGAGAAATACTCATTTAAGAGGTTAGCATTTTCTGCATCAGAGTGCATCAATGCTCCATCCTCATTCACCAAGGGACCGATCCTGCGTCGGATTGGTTTACGGCCATTCACATAACTGAAAAACTCCTTGGGGTTCTCTTTGCAGAGTCTAGCCACACGGACCTCCTCAGCACGCTTAGCCGCCCTTATTTTGGACTTCACGTTTCGATTCAGTCTTCTATGACCGTCAAAGTCCCCAGATGCCTTCGCTCGACGATACGCAGTTCTCCTCTCCCTTAGTAGGTTACGGATTTCCCGATTAAACCACTTAGGTTGAATGAACTTCTGACCTGTTCCCTTCAGAGGAATAAAGCGCGACTGAAGTTCCATGAAGGAAGACAAGAATGACCTCCACAGATCATCAGCACTCTCTCCCTCTTCTAGTTCCATTTCAGCAACGCTTTCACGAAGACCTGCAAAGTTTGCTCTCCCCATGTCTAATTTTCTATGCACCGGGGTCACGGACTCCATATTAGGGACTTTAACTGAAAATCTTATAAGCTTGTGGTCGCTTCCACCTATTTCTTCGTTTACAGAGAGGTCTTGAATGATGTCATCCTCTGAGGTGAGGACCAAGTCGAGTATGTTAGCACCTCTTGTTGGCTCCCTTACCCATTGAGTGAGGAATTCATCATTTACAAACTCCAAGAGTGGTGTGTTCTCGGCAGAGGGCTCTCTGGTTTCCCAGTCAACATGTGTGTTGAAGTCCCCCATAAGGATGCACACCCTGCCGTCCACTAGTTCACCCAGCAACTGGTATAGGTCCCTGTCCATCTCATTGAGTTGTCCAGGGGGTCTATAAAGCAGCAGGGTTCTGTATTTTGCAGTGCCTATTTCTAGGTCAACTCCAAGGAGCTCGTGGTTCGATGTGATGTTGCAGGCCATCGATTTGATGGAGTTCTTTACATACAACAGCACACCACCACCCCCTCTGTCCTCTCTATCTTTGTGGAAGAGTTGGTAGCCTGGAATCGCGAATTCCCCTTCAAGATCTCTGTCTGAGGTTCTCAACCATGACTCTGTTATGGCCACCATCTCGGGTTCCTCTGTCGCAACGAGGGCCCGCACTTCCAAAAACTTGTTTCGGATGGACCTGGCGTTGAACAATAGAACCTTCAGGGAACCCCCAACTGCAGGGCTCCCTAGACTCCTCCGTTTCCCGGTTTGGTCATTGTCTTGGTAGTGCTGGGGATATCCTTCTTCAGGATCTCAGCGAATGTCTTCTCTGGGGTCACTCTAGCATAGCGACGAGGGCTCTCCTCCACGCTCGGTCGAGTGCTCCTGAGACATCGTCGGACGGCGTCTTCCATTAATTTGGAAAGCACTTCTTTCCTCTTTAGTGAGAGATGTGTGCCATCCCTCTGGTAGAGGTCGTCTCTACCAAAGAGTGAGGTGTAGGGGTCCACAAAGAACACCCCCTCGGCAGTACACAAATCAGCCAGGCGCTGATTTACTGCAATGTTCTTTGACAGAGCAGTCCCTAAAGGGCCTCTCCTTGGGAGCATGCCAACAACTACCCTTCTGCGGGTTTTTAACCCACAGTCATCTACTGCACCGATCACATCCGAGAGGACTCCTTCGGTCATGCCTACTCTACCATTTCTCAGGTAGATGTCATTACCACTCACCATGAGTGCAATGACAGCAGATCTGGACGTTTGGATCCTCTCAGCTTCCTTTTGGAGGTCAGCATTGCCACAACCTGGCAAACAATTCACCTTCACAGAAGTGTGAAGGCGATCTGCCATTAGGGGTTGCAGCCCTCGTGCCTGGGAATCACCTACAATGTGTATATCCACAGGCCTCTCCTTGGTAGGAGCACGAGATGCCTTGTGAGGAACCCGAGAGTGTTTTGAATTCCTGCCGGGCTCGTCACTTCCTCCAGGTTGCTTCTTCTTCTTCTTTTTCTTCTTCATTTTCTTTTCCTTCTTATTTGATTCCTCACTTTCCTCTAATCCCTCCTCAACTGTCTTCTTGGGTATTTCTCCCTTCTCCATATTCCCCTCCTCTTTTTCATCACACTTTTCTGCAGTATCTTTTCCTTCTGCAGTCTCTTTTCCCTCTTCATTGCTGTTCTTCTTGTTGTTGTTGTTCTTCTTCTTGTTGTTCTTCTTCTTGTTCTTCTTCTTATTCTTTACCGCCGTGGTGGAGCTCTCCGGTGAAGAAGCTCCTTGGACTGCCTTGTCTCTCACATGGCAGTCACACCTCTGTGAGTCCATTCGGAGAACTTCCTCCTTTAGGGAGTTGTTCTCCTTCATGAGCAGTGAGATGTGCTTCATCAACCTCTCCTCGAGTTTGCAAAAGTCGCAGACACTCGAGGGGTCTAGGTCGCTCGCACTCCTCCCGCTGAAGTCCTCACACCAGCGGTACACCTTGCATGTAGTACATGTAAATTTTCTTGCTGATGGACCAGTCATCTCGCTCTAATTCAATTTAGGACCAATAATACAATAGAAAAGGTAATGTGATTTGGTCTCGCATAAGTCTCATCCGCCTACTTCCAGAAGGTTTTCAGTCGTTCGGCCAACAGAAACCTTATGAGCCAAGCACACCAACCCTAAGGTCTCCCCTGGGCCGGACGGCCCCAATCGTGCCGCAGCTCCCAACTGAGCAGCACAAGAGTCCTAAGTAAATGGGACTCTGATTTTTCGACAGGGGTGCTTGAAGTGTAACCGTCGTCCTACTAATCCCTACTAATCCTCCATCTGCGGCCAAACTTAAAGCAAATAGTAAAACTAAATGTCCACGACTTAATCCGAGATCTTTTACTGGCCTGGCAGCCAGCGAGGCACGAAAGCTCTCTCACCAAAGAGCAGTCGAGCCTTTAGGCACCTAAGAACGGTCACAGGGAGCTGGTCAGGCTTATTAATCTAAGAGAATACCTACGGGGGTCCTGAGGCATCTCCATTACTCGTACCCCACACGCCTGAGATCCCTTCAATCTCAGCCCTTTCGAAACCTGTGAGCGTTAAAAGGCGTTGTTTTAGGAGGTTCCAAAGCCTCCCTTCTCACACGGCATAAGGTAGCTGGTGAGGTCCTTAACAATAAAAACTTATATCGAAAGTGATGAAGATTTTTTTTTTTTTTTTTTTTTTTTTTTTTTTGTTAGGACAGTTGAAGAGCAGTTGTGAAACTTAATATTAACATGAAGATTTGACAACTCTTAGTCAGGATCCTAATAACGCTACCTTTCTGGCACGGGTAACCCAACTGGACTAAATGTCCCCCAGCATAGCTAGCAAAATTCAAACAGATCACACAAGCTCTCTCACCGACGGCAAGGTGGTTGTCTCGAGAGAGAGAGAGAGAGAGAGAGAGAGAGAGAGAGAGATAATGTGTGTTTGCATGTGTGTGTGTGTCTGTGTATGTGTGTGTGTGTGTGTGTGTGTGTGTTTGTTCTGGTAGATAAATGTAATCTTATTGTATACTCTTTTCCTTTCTGTAAATTCACCTCCTCCTCTTTCTCACGTCTCTCTCTCTCCCTCCCTCCCTCTCTCTCTCTCTCCTTTCCCCTCTCTCTCTCTCTCTCTCCTTCCCGCCCTCTCTCCCTCTCTTTCCCCCTCCTTCCCTCCCTCTTTTTATCTCTCTCTCTCTCTCTCTAACTGGTCTAAATTACCTTCCCTCCAGGCCTGTTAGTCTTGCAAGGTCTTATCTTATCCCTCCCTAATTAACTTAACATTTTTGTGGCGGCAGGAACAGGAGCAGCAGTCCCTCTCTCTCACTCTCTCTCTCTCTCTCTCTCTCTGTGTCTGTGTCTGTGTCTGTGTCTCTCTCTCTCTCTCTCTCTCTCTCTCTCCTAACTCCAGAGGTCAGAGATGTGTCAAGCTTAACATTATAATCCCGTCGCCTTACTCCGACTCATCTCTCTCCTTCCTTCCTTCCTTCCTCTCCTCCCTCCATCTCTCTCCTTCCTTCCTTCCTTCCTTCCTCCCTCTTTGCTCTCTTGTTCTCTCTCTATCTCTCCTTTCTTCCTTCCTCTTGCTCCTCTTCTTCTTCCCTCCATCTTTCTCCTTCCTTCCTTCCTCTCTGTTTTTCTGTTTCTCCCCTCCATCTCTCCTTCCTTCCTTCCTCTTCTCCCTCCATCTCTCTCTTTCCTTCATTCCTTCCTTTCTTCCTTCCAACTCTCTTTCTCCTTCTTCTTCCCTCCTTCTCTTTCCTTCTTTCCTTCCTCTAGTCCCTCCCAGACACTATACCTCTTGTCCTAATCTCGTATATTTCTTTCCTGCTCTCACCTATTACGCTCTCCCTGTCCCTCTTTACTCTCACCCACCTCCTCTTTGTCCTTCCTTACTCTCACTTACCCCATCCCTATCCTCTTTACTCTCACTCTGCTCTCACTCACCCCCTCCCTTTCCTCCTTACTCTCACCCACCTCCTCCCTGTCCTCCCTTACTCTCACTCACCTCCTCCCTATCCTCTTTACTCTCACTCACCTCCTCCCTATCCACTTTGCTCTCACCCACCTCCTCTCTGTCTTTCCTTACTCACCTCCTCTCTGTCCTTCCTTACTCTCACCCACCTCCTCTCAGTCCTTTCTCACTCTCACTTTACTTACTCTCCCACATACTCTTTCCTCACCTTAAGGACCCTGTGATCGTGTATGATAATTGGAGGCTTCTGATTCCTCCTGACTATGCCACGAAACAAACAAGCTCCTTCCATATAGGTGTGTGTGTGTTTGTTTCGTGGCAATATTTGAAGGACTCATTTACCTCCAACTTTCTGACTACATCACACGGTCACTTAAATCACTCACACCCATTCTAATATAGTCAGAAAAATGGAGGTTAGTGAGTCATTCAAATAATCTATCTATCTATCTGTTTATCTGTCTATCTATTTACCTATCAATTTGTCTGTCTGTCTATCTATTTACCTATCATTCTCTCTCTCTCTCTCTCTCTCTCTCTCTCTCTCTCTCTCTCTCTCTCTCTCTCTCTCTCTCCATTAACTAACCCACCGTTGCCATGACCACGGCATCAATGTATAATAAAGAAAGAAATGTTGCCAACTCACACACGGATACGGATACAAGCACGGATATCTGCACACACACACACACACACACACACACACACACACACACACACACACACAACTAAATCTCTCTCTCTCTCTCTCTCTCTCTCTCTCTATCTCTCTCTCTCTCTCTCTCTCTCTCTCTCTCTCTCTCTCTCTCTCTTCTACAACACCGCTACCAGTATCAACCGACGACTTGCCAGCATCTGCAACGAGGAGAACGTCGATTTTATCAGCACCTGGGACAATTTTTATTTTGATGACTCGTTGTTCTCAGATGATGGTGTCCATCTGAATCAGGTAGGATCAGCTCGCTTTGGACGTTTGCTAAACGACGCGGTCATCAACCATCGTACAAAAATCGGGACTGCCCAGGTATGTCAAGGTCAGGTAACGTAAAACGAATAAACAGAATAAATCGAAATAGCTTAAAGGAATTTTACGTTAACGCTCGCAGCATCCATAACAAATTTACAGATTTAGAGGAAATAACGCTCACAGAAAATTATGATGTAATCGGCATACCAGAATCGTGGCTAAATACTGAAAGCAGAAACTTCCTAGCGGAGTACAAAATTCCCGGCTACACAATATTTGAGAAAGGACGAACAAATAAAAGGGGAGGCGGAGTTCTATTATATATTAAAGATGACCTCAAACCGATCCTATTATCAAAGCCCCATATCGATAACCAAGATACACAATATATACTCATTAGAAATAATTGCGGGATGAAACTTTTGTTAGCTTTATTGTACAGACCCCCAGCTCAACCAGTACAAACCGACCATGATATCTATGAGCAAATTAACGAAACGAGTAACACGCAAGAAGCCGTAATTCTTGGCGATTTTAATTTACCAGTAACAAAGTGGGGAGAACCATTATCAGCTCACTATGGACAAGACCTTTATACTAACTTACAAGAGAGCTCTCTTATCCAATTTGTTAATAGCCCAACTCGTGGAAATAACGTTCTTGACCTAGTATTTGCAACAAAGGAAGACTTGATAGGGAATATTAACGTGGTTGATGAGTTTACCAATAGCGACCACTGCATAATCACATTCAGTATAAATTTCAATAGAAGCGAAATAAATTACAGCTACGAAAAAATCCCCGACTTTAGAAAAGCTAATTTTCACCAACTCAGAGCGATACTAAATGATACCGATTGGAAATGTTTGAGAGACACTATTGACATTAATACACAATGGAACTTTTTCACTAATGCGTACACAAAAGCGGTCAAAGATAGCATACCGTTAAAAAATCAACGTTCAGCACAAAACTTAAAGCCCAAGTGGTGGAGTAAAGAAATAGCCGACTGTTTATGAGCCAAGAAGAACGCCCACAATAGAGTAAAAATCACAGATGACAATGACGAGCGGGCCAAGTTTACAGACTTACGAAGAAAAGCCAAAAAGTTAATCAAACAGAGTAAAAAGACCATTGAAAAACACGTTGCAAATCAAAGTAAGACAAACCCGAAAGAGTTCTACAGTTATATTCGGCATAAGAAAGTACTCACGTCAACTATAGGACCACTACTTGATGAGAATGGGGACCTTACTACAGATGAAGATCGAATGAGTGGTATCCTTAATTAACACTTTCTTTGCATCAGTCTTTACTACAGAAAACTCGAACGATATACCAGCAGAAACAACAGTCCAAAATGAAAACACTGAGGTATTAAGTAATATCAGCATTACAGAAAGTGACATAATAAAATGTATTGATAAATTAAATGTAAATAAGTCACCTGGGCCAGACACGATCTCCCCTCGCATATTAAAGGAAGCAAAAAGCGAAATAGTAAAACCTCTGACTCTGCTCTTTAATTATTCTTTACACACTGGAACAATACTGACGAATGGAAGCTCGCTAACGTAACACCAATATTTAAAAAAGGCAGCAAATCTCTACCTAGCAACTATCGCCCTATCAGCCTAACCTCAGTCGTATGCAAAATGCTAGAGACAATCATACGAGATAAACTTACAAATCACTTAGAGGAAAACAACTTACTTAGAGACACTCAACACGGTTTTCGTAATAAACGCTCTTGCCTAACGAACCTATTAGACTTTTTAAATGACATTTTCAATTAATATGATAAGAGTAAAGCAGTAGACATAATTTATCTAGATTTCCAAAAACCCTTTGACAAAATTCCTCATAAACACTTAATAACTAAACTAAAATCACACAGAATCCAAGGCGATACCGTAAGATGGATAGAGAACTGGCTACGAAACCGAAAGCAACGTGTAGTAATAAATGGAAAATCATCTAGTTGGACAGTTTTTTGGGGCCAATCCTATTCCTAGTTTACATAAACGACATAGATGAAGGCCTCTCATGCATAATATTGAAGTTTGCCGATGACACCAAAATTGCAAATACAGTACTCACTAACGCACAGACTAAAGAAATACAAGATAATCTCGATAAATTGTCAAACTGGGCGAAAACTTGGAAAATGTCCTTCAATGCAAATAATGTAAAGTGTTCCACATCGGACATCGTAACGTAGCAGCACTCTACTCATTGAACGGTAATCAACTCAAAAGTGTGGATCGAGAGACAGACTTAAGGGTAACAGTATCAAGTAACCTAAAACCCAGTCAACAGTGTATGGAAGTAATTAAGAAAGCAAATAAAACTATTGGCTTTATTGGCAGAGCATTCGAGTATAAGTCTAAAGACACAATCCTCACTTTGTATAATTCATTGGTCCGTCCCCTTATGGAATACTGTGTTCAAGCCTGGTGCCCGTACTATCAGAAAGATATAGTAATTGGAACGAGTCCAACGTAGAATTACTAAAATTATACCAAGTTTGAGAAACAAAACGTACGAGGAGCGGCTAAGTGAATTAAATCTATTCCAATTAACACAACGTAGACTGAGAGGTGACTTAATCCAGGTATTTAAAATAATCAAAGGCATAGATAATATGGACTGCAGTAAATATTTCACTATCGACCAATCAAACTACACCAGAGGAAACGGTTGCAAAATCATAGGTAAATCTTTTAGTTCACACGAATCCAAGAATTTCTTTTTTAACCGAGTCGTTATGGAATGAGCTTCCCCGTAACGTAATAGACTGTAACACCATAGACAGCTTCAAACGTCGCTTAGATAAACACCTTGCGTCTAATCCCCGACTTACATTGTTTACTAATGAATAATTTTGCCCATTACAGGTGGCGAGTTAGCCAAATTTCACCTACTTTCTATCTTTCCTATAAAATTTCCTTGTGGAGTATTTCTGCCAACCCCACAAGGTTCCCATTCCTGACATTATTTCCTGTACGGCTCAGGCCGGAGGGAGTGGAGAGTGGGGAGAGAGCCTTCTACTTTGCTATCCTTATCTACGACTATCACTGGGGAGTAATTCATTCTCTACCAATAACCTTCAAATCAGATCACCTCTTGTGGACCGTAAGGTCTGTTGTGGTCTGTGTTTCTATGTAACTCTATGTAACTCTACGTAACTCTCCCATACACACACTGCAAAATCTCTCTCTCTCACACACACACACACACACACACACACGTTACAGCTATGCAATCACACCCAAACATATGTAAATCCAATAGGATCATTCGTCACTAAGACAGCCATATAGACAAATACATAAACACTAACAGTACTCAATCTCTCTCTCTCTCTCTCTCTATCTCTCTCTCCCTCTCTCTCTCAGTACCACACACTACTAAATCTCACACCCTCTCTCT
>JAWQEG010008768.1:27500-36202 GCA_033782935.1 Petrolisthes cinctipes
GTCCAAAATGAAAAAACTGAGGTATTAAGTAATATCAGCATTACAGAAAGTGACGTAATAAAATGTATTGATAAATTAAATGTAAATAAGTCACCTGGGCCAGACATGATCTCCCCTCGTGTATTAAAGGAAGCAAAAAGCGAAATAGTAAAACCTCTTACTCTGCTCTTTAACTATTCTTTACACACTGGAACAATACCTGACGAATGGAAGCTCGCTAACGTAACACCAATATTTAAAAAAGGCAGCAAATCCCATCCTAGCAAGTATCGCCCAATCAGCCTAACCTCAGTCACATGCAAAATGCTAGAGACAATCATACGAGATAAACTTACAAATCACTTAGAGGAAAACAACTTACTTAGAGACACTCAACACGGTTTCGGTAATAAACGCTCTTCCCTAACGAACCTATTAGACTTTTTAAATGACAATTTCAACGAATATGATAAGAGTAAAGCAGTAGACATAATTTATCTAGATTTCCAAAAGTCCTTTGACAAAGTTCCCCATAAACGCTTAATAACTAAACTAAAATCACACAGAATCCAAGGCGATACCGTAAGATGGATAGAGAACTGGGTAACCAACCGAAAACAACTCGTGGTAATAAATGGAAAATCATCTAGTTGGACTGGCGTTACGAGCGGGGTGCCTCAGGGGTCAGTTTTAGGGCCAATTCTATTCCTAGTTTACATAAACGACATAGACGAAGGCCTCTCATGCATAATATCGAAGTTTGCCAATGACACCAAAATTGCAAATACAGTACTCACTAATGCACAGACTAAAGAAATGCAAGATAATCTCGGTAAATTGTCAAATTGGGCGAAAACTTGGCAAATGTCCTTCAATGCAGATAAATGTAAAGTGCTCCACATCAGATATCGTAACGTAGCAGCAAACTACTCATTGAATGGTAATCAACTCAAAAGTGTGGATCGAGAGACAGACTTAGGGGTAACAGTATCAAGTAACCTTAAACCCAGTCAGCAGTGTACAGAAGTAATTAAGAAAGCAAATAAAACTATTGGCTTTATTGGCAGAACATTCGAGTATAAGTCTAAAGACACAATCCTCACTTTGTATAATTTATTGGTCCGTCCCCTTATGGAATACTGCGTTCAAGCCTGGTGCCCGTACTATCAGAAAGATATAGCAAAATTGGAACGAGTCCAACATAGAGTTACTAAAATGATACCAAGTCTGAGAAACAAAATGTACGAGGAGCGGCTAAGCAAATTTAATCTATTCCCATTGACACAACGTAGACTGAGGGGCGACTTAATCCAGGTATTCAAAATAATCAAAAGCATAGATAATATGGACTGCAGTAAATATTTCACTATCGACCAATCAAACTACACGAGAAGAAACGGTTGCAAAATCATAGGTAAATCTTTTAACTCACACGAATCCAAGAATTTCTTTTTTAACCGAGTCGTTAACTTATGGAATGGGCTTCCCCGTAACGTAATAGACTGTAACACCATAGACAGCTTCAAACGTCGCTTAGATAAACACCTTGCGTCTAATCCCCGACTTACATTGTTTACTAATGAATAATTTTGCCCATTACAGGTGGCGAGTTAGCCAAATTTCACCTACTTTCTATCTTTCCTATAAAATTTCCTTGTGGAATATTTCTGCCAACCCCACAAGGTTCTGACTTCTGATATTATTTCCTGTACGGCTCAGGCCGGAGGGAGTGGAGAGTGGGGAGAGAGCCTTCTACTTTGCTATCCTTATCTACGACTATCACTGGGGAGTAATTCATTCTCTGCCAGTAACCTTCAAATCAGGTCACCTCGTGTGGACCGTAATGTCTGTTGTGGTCTGTGTTTCTATGAAACTCTCTCTCTCTCTCTCTCTCTCTCTCTCTCTCTCATCCACCACCATGCACCACTTCTTAACGCCTCTCCTCCTCCTCGTCTTCCTCCTCCTTCTCTCTAAGTCTCCTGACAGAACTTTGGGGACAATTTGTGTGAGGCGTCTGCAGTTCCCTCCTCACCACCACCACCACCACCACCACCACCACAACTTCCCACTGCATTCCATTATCCACCTTAAGTCCTCTCTTCATTATCATCACACTTCGTCCCAGCACCCAGTCGTCGTCTCCTCTTCTCCTCCTCCTCCTCCTTCCAATTTTCCTACCTACATTTTCCACCGTGGATCCACTTTCGTCTGCCTTCATGAATCTTATTTGGAAATCATTTAAAGGGAGATTCTTTTTTTTTTTTTTTTTGTGAATTGGAAGGGGTCTGTGATTCTTTTGTAGGTGAATTCGAAGGGGTCTGTGATTCTTTTGTGGGTGAATTGAAAGGGGTCTGTGATTCTTAATGGGTGAAATGGAAGGTGTCTGTGATTCTTTATGGGTGAATTGGAAGGGGTCTGTGATTATTTTATTGGTGAATTGGAAGGGGTCTGTGATTCTCTTGTGGGTGAATTGTAAAGTCTGTGATTCTTTACGGGTGAAATGGAAAGGGTCTGTGATTCTTTATGGGGTGAATTGGAAAGTCTGTGATTCCTGCAAACTATTCCAGGCAACAAGTCACACTTATTTGTTGTTAGTCTGGACCTATTTCCTGGCATACTTTGGAGGAATCTAGTAAAAGTATACTATATCCTTAATTAAGGAGAGATTCTTTTGTTGGTGACTTGCAAGGTCTCTGATTCCTCCAAACTACGCCATGCAGAAAAGTATAAGTAGTATTTGTTCATCTTAAAAAAAATAATCTGCAAAAAATATGACTAAAAAAATTACAGTACCTCTTTACCTTCCTGGCTCTGATAATTTTCCTAGACTTTTTTTAAGGGACCCCGTGGTGTAGTAAAAAAAAATATGGAGGTAAATGACTAAAATGAGTCCTTCAAATATTGGCACGAAACACACACACACACACACACACACACACACACACACACACACACACACACACCTATATGGAATGAGCTTTTTGTTTCGTGGCATAGTAGGGAGGAATCAAAAGCCTCCAATTTCTCATACACGATCACATGAGAGTCTTTGCTTAACCTGTACACGAAAGAGAGACTACAATCCTCGCTTCTCAGTACAAAAAATATTACATTATAAAAAAAAAAAAAAAAAAAAAAATGTTAGTCTGGTTCCCTCAACTTCCTTTTTCAGAATTACAGGTAGGCGGAAACTTTGAACCGAGGCAGACCCAAACTTGAGTCGAGGCAGTTCAGTAACGAGCCAGAAATTGGTCACATTTTGCGGCCACTCGGTGAGGTGAATGTTTCTGACGTGTTGACATTTCTCTCAGTCAGTCCCCAACAAGCAAAGCCCTCGGCAAACATGAACTCGGTGAAAAATGTTAAATATATCAGCAGTGGCCTCCAGTATATGTGTGTGTGTGTGTGTGTGTGTGTGTGTGTGTGTGTGTGTGCGTGCATTTCACGCTTGAAGCATTTAAACAAAAAAAATATTTATATATATATATACACACACACACCAGTACGATCTCTCTTCATTTTTTTTAGAGAGGGAGAGACGAAAAAAAAAAATATATATATATATATATTATACTCAGTGGGTAAAGCTACATTTCAAAAACTTTTAAATCCCGGAACTTGGCAACCAACACTCCAGCTTGCTAACACTCCCGGCTGCTTTTCAAAATTAAAATATTCCCAGAAATTAATCCTGAATATTAGTGTGACGTGACGAGGAGCAGAGAGAGAGAGAGAGAGAGAGAGAGAGAGAGAGAGAGAGATAGAGAGATAGAGAGACGGTCAGATAGACACACTGACACACACACACACACACACAGGCAGAGAGAGAGAGAGAGAGAGAGAGAGAGAGAGAGAGAGAGAGAGAGAGAGAGAGAGAGAGAGAGATAAACAGTAGTAAACTCGCTCTAATTTCCTCACTCACTTCCACTCGCTCTTTGAAGGGGTGTAGTAAAGAGTTGGTGGTATTTCTGGAGCAACTGATTCCTCCAAATTATTCCAGACATACACTCATATGAATTACTTAAGGTGTCAGTACAGTGTTGGTGGTATTTATGGAGCAACTTGATATGAAGGTGATGATACAGGTACAGCCACAATCAAATAACCACCAACACTTTCCTTCCATCGTGCCAATAAATCAGTATCATATCAAAATATAATCATACAACAACACCTTACGTCAACTCAACCCCCTCAATTATTATTATGTGATGCGGCAAAACCATACACGTGTTGTTCATTATTACCAAGATACTTACTACGATGGAAGGAAAGTGTTGGTGGATATTTGATTGTGGCTGTACTTTGTTAGTGGTCGGTTGCTGATTAAAAAGTTCACTAAAAGAAATGATGAAAGTACAGTGCTCGACAAAAGTCTGTGCCGGATGTAAACAAAATCAACCGAGTGCGATAGTCAAAATGTATTTACGTGTGGAAAAGGAGTAGTACACAAACTGATTCACTTTGATGTTAGTTGGTAGAACAACAAGTTTTCCTAAACCCTTCCCAGAAAAAGAATCCCAAACCATTAGGTAATCTGGGTGCTTTATCGTCCCACAAATGTAACGAGGGTCAAGTGGGTCACTCTCCTTAAGGCGGTAAACGTTAGAACTTGTGTTACAAGTAACAGAAAACATTGACTCGTCCGAACACAATACGTTTAGCCACTTTTCCTCAGGCCAAGCAAGATATTCCTTGGCAAAAGCAACCCTACGCTGCCTTTGCTTAAGGTGGCTTGTGTACCCAAGGCAGTGAATGTGCCTACTCACCATATGCACAGACACATCTTCCCAAGTTCCAGGGTTGGACTCGCTGACAACACAAGCTGAGGTGCGAGGATTCTTTTCAATGTCTCTTTTCAATATGGTCCTGGCACGAACCGACACTTTCGTAGGCCTTCCAGACCTAGTTATGTGGGTAGGAATGTCACTACTGCCACCCTGACTGAAACAAGAAACCCATTTCCTCACAGACTGATGGTAAACACCAGTTAAATTGGCTATTTCTTTAGTTTGATGGCCAGCTTCCTTTAAAGCTACTATCTTTGCAATAGTATCCTGTTTCAACGGAATGTTCCTAGCCATTCTTAGGTAGTAACACACAGTATATGACAAAGAAAGAATCACAAAAAGGTATCTCGCTCTTGGCTGACCTCACCCTACGAATAGAGAGCGAACACCACATCAACTGAGTGACAGTACAAATAGCTACCCTCCAGTAAGTACTTCCTCTCAGGGAAAATATCATGTCATCAGTTGACTTTAGAAATATTTCCCTCACAAAGATACAGGTGTTTCTTTTTTCGCCAAAAGTCTGTGCCGGCCTACTCTACCCGTCACAGACTTTTGTTGAGCACTGTAAATAAAAAAATAAAAAACACACACATTGTTCGATGCGCCTAACTCCACTGCTAAAACAACTAGCGAATGAAACTGTGAAAAAATTGAGTGAGAGTGATATCGTGTATGAGAGAGAGAGAGAGAGAGAGAGAGAGAGAGAGAGAGAGAGAGAGAGAGTGTGTGTGTGTGTGTCGGTGGGTGTGGGTGTGTGTGAGGAAAAGAGAGAGTGAGAGAGAGAGATAGTGTGTGTGTGTGTGTGGGTGGGTGTTACGTTTCACCTGGTCTTGATCACGTCCTGGACATATGCTCACCAACTGTTACCCTCCCGGAATGAGCTCAGAGCTCTTAGTGACCGATCTTTGGGTAAGGCTGGAACCTTTTTCCACACACCGGGATAGCGAGGTCACAACTCCTTGACTTACGTCCCGTACCTATTCTCTGCTAGGTCAACAGGGGTTACACATTTAAGGAAACAATCCCAAATTGTCTCCACCCGACCGGGGATTCGAACCCAGGCCCTCTCGGATGTGAGCCGAGCGCGCTAACCACTACACCACCGGGCTGTGTGCGTGTGTGTGGGTGTTTTTTAGTGTGTGTGTGTGTGTGTGTGTGTGTGTGTGTGTGGTGGGGTGTGTACAGACAATGACGATAATCCTTCCTTCATTATTTCTCTCATCTACTTGATGGTCCCCTCACTAGTGGATTGAGGGGGAGAGAGGAGAAAGGGGGAAAGGTGAGGGGAAGGAGAGAGAAAAAATGTGAGTAGAGTGAAGGGAAATGGAGAGAGAGAGAGAGAGAGAGAGAGAGAGAGAGAGAGAGTGAGAGAGAGAGAGAGAGAGAGAGAGAGAGAGAGAGAGAGAGAGAGAGAGAGAGAGATAAACAAAAAGATAGACAGATAGATAGATATATAGGCAGATTGATAAGTAAACATATGAATAGATAGATAGACTGATAATCAGAAAAATAGATAGATAGACTGATAATCAGAAAAATAGATAGATAAATAAATAGACAGACAGACAGACAGATAGATAGATCAATAGACATATAAATAGAAAGATAAATAGATAGATAGATAGAGAGAATAGAGAGAATAATATAAGCTCCAGAAAACTATTTAATACAGACTTTTCCCCAGGTTTTCCCTTTAACACGCAATTTTCTTTATAACTAAACTTATATTTTACTAAGCACATTTTTGTTCATGTACAAACTTTAAACTAGATACTTCAATATTTTTTTTTCCCCAGCCTTGTGAGTTCAATATTTTAATAGTGTATAAGTATTTTCTTGATACATTGGAGTGACTTGATTCCTCCAAAGTATGCCAGGAAACAGGACCAGATTATCTATATTAATAGTGGTCTACTGTTGCTTGAAAGAGTTTGGAGAAATTAGTTGCTTCATATCTTTCCAGCACTGTACTCTCCATCTCTTGAGGAACCCTGTGATGTATTCAGAAAATTGGAGGTAAATGAGTCCTTCAAATATTGCACGAACACACACAACACACACACCACATATGGAAGGAGTTTGTTTCATCGGCAGAGTCAGGGGGAATCAGAAGCCTCCAATTCTCATACACGATCACACCACCCCTCTTTACTCTTCCACTGTTCCAATCCCTCTTTTCCAATCCCTATCTTTTTTTTCCCACTGTCCCCGTCTTTTTCAACCCCTTCTTCCCTCTCTACCTCTGTCCCTCCCTCCTTTCCAACCCCCCTTCCCTCTCTTCTACTGTCCCTCTCTCTCCTCTCCAATCCCTCTTTGAATCCCTTCTCTCTCTTCCACTGTCCCCCTTCTTCTCTCCTATCCCTCTTCCAATCCCTTCTCTCTTTTCCACTGTCCCCTCCCCTCCTTTCTAATCCCTTCTCTCTTTTCCACTGTCCCTCCCTCCTTTCTAATACCTTCCCTTTTTTTCTCTGTCCCTCCCTCCTTTCCAATCCCTTCCCTCTCTTCCTCTCTCCTATTCAATCCCTTCCCTCTCTTCTCTTTCCCTCTGTCCCTCCTTTTCAATCCCTTCTTTCTCTTCCTCTGTACCTCCTATCCAATCCCTTCTCTCTCTACTACCTCTGTTCCTCCCTCCTTTTCAATCCCCTCCCCATTTCCATCTTTTTCTTCCTTCGTGCTTGCCTTCCCTCCCTCCCTCCCTTCCATTACTCTCCACCTCACAGCTACACTTTTCCAATACACAACTCTTCCCCCTTCCTGTGTTCCCAAGTCCCTCAGGATACAGGGAAATACACACATATCCAGGAGAAACTAACTAAACCATTTACATCAGCTTTGGCGAGACTAGGTCAAGTCTGATAAAGATTAAATTAATTAACCCTGCTGTGGGAAATTCGGGGTCTCTTTATTCCTCCAAGATATTCCAGGCAACAGAATCCCTCCACATAAGACTGTAGAGACGTGTTTTATGTTAAGAGTTTGGAGGGCTACGTGTGCTCCAATTTGGCCACAACAGTTGCTTCCCTTAAGGAGGCAGTACAGTGTTGATGTGGTTAAATCTGGAGCAACTAATTACTACTCCTCCAAACTATTCCAAGCAACAACAGACCACCATTATTTTTGCTAATTTGATTCTGTTTGCTGGCGTTATAATGTATGTAATGTACAGCCACGAGAACTAATAAGTATACAGCTTTGGGGGTTGAAGCTTTGAACAGTCCACCAATTCACCAACGAACTAATTCCAATGGAGATGTTATTGTTGTGCATTTATTTACTGTCTCTAGGTATTCAAAGCACACCTGTATATTTAATAGTACTCGTGACTGTACCAATATCATCTCCCTTTAAGGACCCTGTGAACGCGTATTAAAAATTGGAGGCTTCTGATTCCTACTGACCATGCCACGAAACAAGCTCATTCCATATAGGTGTGTGTGTGTGTGTGTGTGTGTGTGGTGTTTCGTGGCAATATTTGAAGGACTCATTTAACTTCAAGTTTCCGACTACATCACAGGGTCCCTTAAAAGGAGTGTGAGTGTGAATGTCCCAAGGAAAGAAAACAAAATTGAATAAATACGGTAAATAGTTTAAGTTTAAATGTCCTAAGGAAAGAAAACTAAATAGAATATATAAATAAATAAATAGTTTTTTTTTTGTTTCCCTGTACTCTAAGACACTTTGGTATAATACAGAGGCGGTGTATAACGTGGAGTGTTTCCTGGCTGCACTATACACTCTCTATACTTTACTGTTATCGTTATTACTCTGGCATATAAGGCGCTGCCAGATTGGATCGCACAGTCTGTTGTGTACATACATTATTCTGGTGAAGTGTTTGGTGGTGGTGGTGGTGGGTGGGGAAGGCAAGACAACAAACACACGCCTCTGGTCTGAGTGTACAGTTACCAGCATTTATAACAGGTACAGCTT
>JAWQEG010008769.1:0-2500 GCA_033782935.1 Petrolisthes cinctipes
TGATGTAGTCAGAAAATTGGAGGTAAATGAGTCCTTCAAACACTGCCACGAAACACCATCTATAAGGAAGGAGCTTGTTTCGTGGCATAGTCAGGAGGAATCAGAAGCCTCCCATTTTCATACACAATCACAGGGTCCTTAAGGGGGAAGTTTTGTGTTGGTATTCTGGAGCAGCTGAATCCTCCAAACTATTCCAAGCAACAGAACACCATTATTTTTGCTCCTCTGGTCCTGTTTCCTAGCATACTTTGGAGGAATCAAGACAATCCAATGTACCAAAAAAGAATTACCACCTTAAGAACCGCATCCTAAAAACTGAAAAGAGCAACAGAACCCGAAACTCTCACCACTAGATGGATGGTGAGAAAAGCACGTATCGTATTGCCACTTTGGATGGAGGGAGAAATTTACCAGCCACGGGGGGGGGGGGGGGGGGGAGGTATTTTGCGGGCATGAATTTGAGCTCTCCGTTTCTCCTTGCACATTACACAAGCATAATAATAATATAACGAATAAAGAGATGAATAATAACTACAATTATACATAAACACAAATACGGATACATATAATAAATTGCGTATATAATATAAGCAGATAACTAACTTACCAACTATATAGATATATAGATAAATAAATATATGATAATTAAATAAACATATACGAATAATATATAATTATAAGCAGAAAACTAACATACCAATTATATAAATAAATAAATAAATAAATGATAGATAAATAAATAAGTGTGTTCCATTAGTTATTATTCTTATTATATATATTTTTTTTATTTTATTTCACTACTTTCGACAGGGGAAGAAATCTGAACAACTATATTGATATCCTATAGACAATTGATTTTTGGCATTGTTAAGAAGGTGAAGTTTTTGTAAAGTGATTTATTGTTTTACCTTTAGTATTCATAGTGATCATAAGCAGTATCCAAAGCCTGCTCCTTCTTTTCTTTCTTAATTTATTTTTTATTTTATAATTCCATCTGATTTTCTTTCTTCTTCCTTCGTTTCTTTCCTTTTTCTTTTTCTTTTTCCTTCCTGCAATTACTTTCTTCCTACCGTTCCTCTTTTTCTTCCTTCCTTCATTCATTTCTTCCTTTTATAATTCCTTCCTATTTTTCTTTTTTCCTTCTTTCATTTCTTTCCTTTTTCTTTTTTTTTTCCTTCCTGCAATTCCTTTCTTCCTACCTTCCTCCTTTTTCTTCCTTCCTTCATTCATTTTTTTCTTTTATAATTCCATCTGATTTTCTTTTCTTCTTCCTTCGTTTCTTTCCTTTTTCTTTTTCTTTTTTCCTTCCTGCAATTACTTTCTTCCTACCTTTCTTCCCTTTTCTTCCTTCCTTAATTCATTTTTTTCTTCTTTTATAATTCCTTCTTATTTTCTTTTTTCCTTCTTTTCATTTCTTTCCTTTTTATTTTATTTTTTTTCCTTCCTGCAATTCCTTTCTTCCTACCTTTCCTCCCTTTTCTTCCTTCCTTCCTTCATTCATTTTTTTCTTTTATAATTCCTTCTGATTGTCTTTTTTCTTCTTCCTTCGTTTCTTTCCTTTTTATTTTATTTTTTTTCCTTCCTGCAATTCTTTCTTCCTACCTTTCTTCCCTTTTCTTCCTTCCTTCATTAATTTTTTTCATCTTCCTCCTTCCCTTCCTACCTTTCCCTCTTTCTTTCCTTTTTTAATCCTACCTTCCCCTCTCCCTCCCTCCTCCACCTCTTCCTCCTTCCTTCCTTCCTTTTCTCCCTCCCTCCCTCCATCCATCTCTTCCTTCCTTCTTTCCTTCCCAAAATTCCCAAATATATTTTTGTGTTGTTATGGTGGTGGTGGGGGGGGGGGCGTGAGTGAGGGGGGGAAGGGAGGAGGAGGAGGTACTGGGTCTCATAAGTTGGTGTGACGAAAGATGGATGGAGTTTGGGGTCAGCTGTGTGGAACTTCTTGAGGGGATATTATAGCACATTGTTTTGGGTGCTAAATCGGAGTAAATGATTCCTCCAAACTATTCCAGGCAACAGGATACCATTACTTTTCTTCTCATCTGGATTTGTTCCTGGCATACTTTGGAGGAATCAAGGCACTCCAATGTAACAAAAGTGAATTACCCCCTTAAGGGACCCTGTGATGTAGTCAGAAAATTTGGAGATTAACGAGTCCTGGAAACATTGCCACGAAACACACACACCTATAGGGAAGGAGCTTGTTTCGTGCATGGTATGGAGGAATCAGAAGCCTCCAATATTCATACACGATCACAGGGTCCTTAATGTGGGGAGGGGGTGGGGGAGATTGTTTTGTTGGTGAATTGGAAGGTCTGTGATTCCTCCAAACTATGCCATGAAACAGAATGATCCCCTATTTAGTATTTAGTATTTAGTCTTGTCTGTTTTCTGGTACAGTTAGGAGGAATCAGTAGCCTTCCCAATTTACAACAAGAGATTTTAATTCCAGGAGGTCACCACTTTGTACACGCCTTGCCACGCCCCCTCGTCTCCCCTT
>JAWQEG010008769.1:12500-30000 GCA_033782935.1 Petrolisthes cinctipes
TTATCCAGAATTATTGGCTATAGTGAATTACGGAGAGTACATATTTTTTTTAGTAAATTCTATTACTTCTAAATCCTCCACACTATGTCAGATCCACTATAATATAAATAAATAGATAAAATAAAATAAATAAAAATAAATAAATATATAAAAAAATAAGTAATCACATAAATAAATTAATAAATAATTAAGTAATAAAAATGAATAAATAAATAATAAAATAAATAAATAAATAAATAAAAATAAATGAATATAAAATAAATTCTGGCCCAAAGGAGGCCCAGTATATCATACACTCACTCGCTTCACTCATGTGTACACAACACTTTAATAATAATAATAATAATAATAATAATAATGTGATGATACTACTACTACTACTACTACTACTACTACTACTACTACTACTAATAATAATAATAATAATAACAATAATATAAACAACAGGAAAAAAAAAAATCCATAAAAAAGTACTGAAAAAAAAAATCACAGAAAATATCGAAAAAAAAAAAATCTACTCGAATGTACAATAAATAGGACGCGTATATATACAGATGCCTTGTCCACGCCACTATATATTATTTTTACCGTATGTCGATATATATATATGTATGTATAAATATTTTTTTTACCAGCAAGCTATGTTAGGGGCTCCCTCCAATTAGCACGGGTTGGGTATAGTACAGATGGTATTTATTTATTTTGTGAGGTAGTGGATGCTTGTTTTTGGTTTTTAGGATGTGGATATTTAGGTAGGTAGGTACTTAGGGATCGAGGGGAAAGGGAACGTAGGGAGGGAGGAAGGTAGGGATAGAGGGAATGTAAAGTAGGGTAGATGGAAGGTGGGAGAGGATGGGATGGATGGATGGAGGATGGGATGGATGGATGGGTGGGGAGGAAGATAGGAAGAGATGGACGGAGGATTGTAAAGTTGAGGAATAAGAAAGGAGGAAGGTAAAGATGGAGGGAGATAAGTATAGGTTGAGGAAGGAGGGATAGAGGGTAGAGTATAGAGTGAAGGAATTGAAGAGAGGGATGGAGGGAGAGATGGAGGTAAGTATAGGTAGGGGAGAGGGAGGAGGGAGAAATGAAGGATGTTAGATTTGAGGGAGGGATGGGGGTAAGTAAGTATCCTAGGTAGGGAGATACGAATTTAAAGACCAAGATCATTTTTTGTCGAAGGAAAAGTTTAATAATACCACCCTAAGAAATCTAGCTGTTATCTGGTACTGGGAGGAATAGAGTATCTTTATTCAACCCATAATAATAGACTGTACCAAAGAGAATAAGAAAAATCTCTCTATTCTAGGATACCAAGAATTTTACGTTAGTACCCTCTGCCTTCACACTTTACCATAAAAACAATATTGCTCAGGAAACACAAATATACACATCTGCTCGATCATCACCTGAGACTAAAACAAAACCATATCTAGTTAAAAATAAAATTTAAATAAATTAAGAAATACTGAACATTACCTTGAATGACGAAGCCTATAGGAATGACATCACTCACATCAGCAGAGCCATCTTGAGGGACCCTGTGATCGTGTATGAGACCTGTTGGTGGTGGTGGTGGTGGCTTCTCATTTCTTCTGAATATGACTCGAAACAACCTCCAATTTTCTTACTACATCACGGTGGTCCTTAATTAACCATCATCATCTTATAATTAACTGTATGGCTGCATGGATCCCAATTTCCTTTTTGTTTACTGTTGCACGAGTGTCTGACTTGTTTATTTACTCTCCTACTCTTTACTGTCTAAATTTCTTTCTTTTTGCAGCTCACACACATAAATAAGGCATTGGTATACCATCTACGGCAATGATAAGCTTTGAATTAATATACAGGCTGCGCTAATATTACAAAACAAAATAATAATAATCTCAAAACACCACTGAATGAAGTTACTGAATTTTTGGGGGGTAAGATGTAATTGTTAAAACAAGATGACGTACTAGAGAAAAATTGTGATATTTTTTTTATGTAAATGCTATTCCCAACATTTCACAATCAAATATATTATTTTTTTAAATATTGTACTCAAATTATCACCAATGAGGTATTATTTTATGGCTGAAATAATTAGATATACGTTATTAGTACAGCAGAAGTGGACCTTAATTCAGCAGTGTTGCCAGATCCGGCTGGGTCCTAGTATTTTACCCCTGTCATTTATTGTACTTTATCACGATTATTTCCCGGTAGTTTGCCAAGGTTAGGTCCCGGTAGTTTGCCCAGGTTAGGTCCCGGTAGTCTGATGCGGTCTAGGTTAGGTTAGGTCAGGTCAGGTAAGGTCAGGCTAATTTCAAAATGCCCCATTTGAATATGCCCTATCTTGGAAACGGGGCATTTGAGGAAGAAAAACCATAGAAGAAAAGTGCCTTAGAATGGTCCGAAATAGTGGGTAATGACAGTAAAATATCTATTATACAGTAAGGTCCACTTCTGTACCTTTACCAGATATACGTTTGTAATCTATTCTATGTGAGATGGATTTATTTAGTATTAGTTTTGACATAGATCAGCTGTGATATAGGCACAGGATATAGGCCTACCGTGGTAATTGATTATTTTCGGCGATAAAATTAAGGGAATATTTATTATTATTAATTATATTATTGGTCTATTTGGTATTTATTGACTTTGTTCTGCATACGCGGGACTGTCTTGGCTAGATATACATTCCATCTTTTTTGTCCCGCGAAAGCCGCCGCGGTTCCTCGACACCTCATTCACAGAACTTTCACTAACTTTGTTCCACCACTCCACCAGTCCCACGAAAACTTCATACGCGGAGCTAGTGTGATACCCCCTTTAACCCTCCCCCAGCCTTGTAACCCACCCCCTACCCCAGCCTTGTATCCCACCCCCTACCCCAGTAACCCACACCCTCACCCACGATTAAACCCCTGGAACTCCCCCCCCCCAGCCCAGCCTCAGAACTCCCCCCCCCACCCACCCCAGCCTGGAACTCCCCCACCCCCAGCCCAGCCTCAGAACTCCCCCCCCCCACCCACCCCAGCCTCAGAACTCCCCACCCTAGCCCTGGAACTCCCCCACCCTTAACTCTGGAACCCTCACCCCAGTCCTGGAACTTCCCCACCCTAACCCCTGGAACCCCCACCCGCACCAACCCTGAAGCTCCCTACATCAGCCTTGGAACCCCCCCAACACCAGCCCTGGAACCCCCCCCCCCCACCTCACGTACCTCACCATCTACTCCCATCAAGGTCAGGACTGGTAAGTGTTAATTTAATGTCTTACTTTTTGTTTGTATGTACAGTCACCAAAAAAAGTATTGGCACCATCCTTACATTGAAATTAACTATAGGCTATAACTGTCCATAGAGGAGTTTCAATACTTTTTTTGCCGACTGTACAGTACCGGTACTATATCGTATTATTAATTTGTTTTACTCTTGTTTTTTGTATGATACTGTATGTTGTCCAGCATTATAGATGATTTTTATTACAAAAAGAAGGTTTATGGGGTAAATTTGGGATTTTATGATTTATGACAAACATGTGAATTTACCAGTAAAAGCATTTCATGAGTCTCTATTGTGCAAAATTCTCATTAATTGTCTCGTATCAAGAACCAGTACACTGTTTAATAAGTGGGTCAGCCTTAGTTTTCTTTTGTGTTTATTTATTTATTTATTTTTTTTGGGGGGGAGAATGTCCATGAGGTAGGGTACTGATGCTACTGTAGGTAACTAAGATAGGATAAAGTAAAACATACGTACAATTTACATTTTATGGAAAGACTGTAAAAAATTATAACATCCTTCACTCATGTTGATATTATGGCACATAAAAAAATTAAAAAGCACTTAACGAATATTGACATCCAAGATATATATATATATAAAAAATTCCTTCACGTACAGTCTACAAAAATTCCCTTAAGTACGATCTATGAAAAAAGTCCTGTAGGTACAATCTGTGTTTAAAAAAAAAATCTTTCATGCACACCCTGCAAAAGAGAGATCTACACCCGTGGACGTTCTAGTCAGAGGGCAGTACCGTATTCAAGAACAATGTTATCGTGCACCCGATGGCACTATAGGCTCACATTTGTCAACTTTATCATCTGTTAGCCTAGAGCAACTTATTTTCTTTTCTTGTCGTTGAGGCGATAATGCACCATTTCCCTTCTAAGTAGATACCGTACACGTTTGCAGATTCCTATTTTGTGAGGCGTACATTCTCTATATTCCTTCTGCCTATCACTGGCTTGACTAGAGTCCCAACACTGTCTGTGGGCCGAGTTCACAGTCGATTTGTAGACAACTAAAAAAAAAGCAAGTGAGTTGTGTAGCGAACGATATTGTGATTTTATGACTTGGTTCTATTAACGTATTGTTTTGGAAACAGAACAGTGTAGTGTTTTATATTTAATTGATTTGTTCTGATTTATGTGAGTGTGGATTCTGAATGATGTGAGTATGAATTCTGAATGATGTGTGTGTGGATAGACCTATATTGTTTACTGAACCGGTACTAAAATTTTTGGTGAGAATATTAAAGGAAATCATGTTGTTGGGGTGGATGAATATGAATAGCAAGTACCATTAACTGTGAAGTCAGCCCTGTGTCCATTACCAAACCTACTGAAGGAGTCTAACAAAGTGCCATATTATTTTGCTTCACTCCCTATTTTCCACTGACTCAGGAAAGGAATCAGAGCCCCTCCCATGTACAGTGTGACACATAGTCCTTGATCAGTGTATGGAGAAGTCTGGTCAAGGATTACGAGCTGTGACTGTACTGTAATTCCTATCTAAGACAAACCCTGGATAGCCAAATACATACAGAGGTGAGGCAATCCAGGTCACCATTGTCTTCAGTGATATGGCACTGCGGCTCGACATAATAAGCTACCTATCAATTCAAATCAGATACAGTAAACCCTCAGTAAATCAGAGACTACAGTAGCCTATTTGTGGCAGCACCTTTTCTATTTAGCAGAAAGTCTGATAAGGCCGGCATCAGGACTCGTCCCTCCTAGTGTGAACATTTCTGGTTAAAAGGGGGACAGTTGGAATGCTGAAATATCCACCATCTGAATTTTTCCCCTACTTATCCAAACTTTCTTTTATTATTATGGGGACAGGCTGAATGCTGAAAAATATATCATCCAGACTTATTTTTCCTTCCTAGGATGATAAGGGGACAGTCCAACTTGCTCACTGAGATTCATTAAGCCAAATTCTGGTGGACTGAAGTCCAGTGTAGTGAGGGTTTTCTGTTTCAACAACATTAAGGGTGGTATTATTAAACTTACTCTTCCATGAAAAGGCATTTAGTCGCTAAATTCGCATTACAAAATAATAGGAACTGAGCAACGAAGAGAATTTGTCGTTGATGAAGAAGTTTAATAATATCACCCTATGAATCAAACATGATCAGTAGCTCTGACACTGATAGAAGGGCCACTGAGATGAGCTAAATCACAAAGATACATCGGGCCAGAGTTCTGAGCAAGAGTTACCATGGACAAAAATCCTTACACAAACAAACCCACAGTCGTATTTGAGTAAAAGTCAAAATCTTATACTAGGCCAGATTTATACTGATTCCTCCAGACTATGCCAGGAAACAGATGACCTCAGTTTTTTTGATATAGGATTTGTTGTGGAGGAATCTGGACATACCATTTACAGTGAAGATTGTACAGTATTCCCTTGAGTTTGTACAGTACATCTCACCCACTGATTTTTTCTTGGCAAATCAACGTTACAGTAGTCAATTTTTTGGGTCACTCAACTTAAAGGGCCTGTCATATAGGCCTAGTAGGCAAATTCAAAGAAAGATTGCTCTAAGCTGCGTTACAGTACAGTACAGTACTTGTATATTCATTCTGGCAAAAATGAACGGTTCCCTTCTAAATAATACCGTATGCATTAAGATAAACAATTTGTTTACATTCCAATTGTTAATGGTGGTAGATAAGTACCTATTGTGTAATGTTTTGGTGTAATTTGCCTTGCATTGCTTTACATTTACCAAAAAAGCCGAGAAATTAAATGAGGAAGATGACACGTATTTGCCAGGTTAAATAATAGGAGTATAGGCTGTACCGGTACTGAGGCAGCATGTTTCTCATTGAAATATGGAGGAATGAGTTGCTTCTAATTCCCTGACAGCAACAATGGTCCCTTTAGTTACAATAATTGCCAACACCTACACAGGATAAATATTGTACAATGTGCCATAGAAAAAACTCACACTAATTTAGATTAGCTACAGTGTAGGTAGGCCTACTGTATTCCATTATGACAGAGACCAAAGATGAGAGAGGGAGGCATTGTACTGATTATTTGGCAACAATCATATTACAGTACACGTTGTAATATAATTATGCATCTCCAGACCACCTACTGTGAAGGTTCCTCCTAGACTTGGTAAGACAACGACTTGCTTCAGCCTCAACCTCTCCCATCAGTTGAGCTTCAATGTGTAAAGTCTGTTTTTATCATGATATCCACAGCCAATATTGTACAATTGTCTGTAAACATTTTGATACACATAAGGGTGGCTTGAGCAAATTACAGTACCCTTCTTTTCATGTACTCATTTGATAGTGTTGCTTTTGATAAGAGAAGTACCGTACTGCTTGCAATCAATCATAAACTAGTTCTAAACATAGTCATAGGAACCTAATCCAATTTACTACTCAAGGGAATCTGTCATATGTTGACCCAAGTCACCCCCATGTGTATTGAAACTTTTGCTGGCAATTGTACAGGTTATTCATAATTGGTATGCATCCTGGGGGAATGAGTAATGCACCAGCCAACCACACACAGAATAAAAGCTGTACGGTACCAATAGCTTTTAATATTCATTTGTTTTTCATTCATTTCTGGCCAGTGGTTTTACAGAGTAGCCTAGTAAGTTTCTCTTATAAAAGTGTCATACTGGTAATGTTACCGTCCCTGTTAGTTAATGTTATTATTTTCATGTCACTAGAGTCTGGCAACATTATCTCTGAGAACTTGAGATATGTGGTTATTGAAGCATCGCACCACACAGATATGTATCATTGTGGATATTGGAGCACCACAGCACAAATAATATGTACAGTATATGGATAACATATTGCAGCTAAACATATTCTCTCACATCACACAAACACACCTACATTCTCCCAGTTCAGAGGCATTTGGTTACTTGTTTTCACTTCCTACTTTCCTGTTCAGTGTATATCCATGTCTTCACACACAAAGCACAGTTTTCTATCAAATCAGATCTCATTTGTTTCAAGTTGGAATAGGCCTTGTTCACAGTAGCGTATATCTTTTAACTCATAAATAGGCCTAATAGTTATTTTGATAAATCTTGTACCAATATGTCTGTAAGCATACAGTTCATAGAATTTCATTTATTAATGTTATACTGATAGGGTACTTTCCTTAATACACAATTTACAGAAGTTCTTTTACTAATCATAACGGCAGTATTTTCAATTCACAGTTCACAGCATTTTATAAAATTCTCACACTAGAATTTCTTGTAATCCATCACAATTCTTCTTCACTGTCATGTGTCAACATCATAAACATATTTACATTTAAAACTGTCAGCATTGACTTATTAATTCAGAGGCAGTGTATGACCCCATGCAAAGGGTAATGTCTTTACAAAGCATACATATTTACAAGTTTCATTTTGGCCCAGAGGCAAGAAAAGTCATGGGATTGATGATGATGTGGACCAGTGTTATACTTCCACTGTCACCTCCAGGTGTTTTGTTTCCATCTAGCAATGCCTGTCTTCTATCTTCATGTATACTTGGTACATATTTTGAGAGATTCGTACCAATAAATAATTTGGGACAACATTGCTGCTGAGTGGAAGGTATAATAAAACATTGAATACAGAGGGTCAAGGCTTTCAGGATTCAGACTTGAACTGGAAGGAAGATTGACAATGCTAGGGATGAACAAGACACTTGAGGGAAACTGTACATGGGGTCATCTTACCAGTCAAAATAAACATCATCACCAAAACCATGATTTGCCTTGCATTTTCAGCCCACCTTAACCTAGAGTAGCTAAGTACTGTATCACAATGAGGACAAAGTGTCATTCCAACCCCAGGGACCAGGGTTATGGCACCAGGTATCAACGAAAGTAGCACCAACGTATCGTAAATGACGACGACTTGACTACGGGCCCTATTCAAGAAGAGTCACAGGCTTGTCGAGGAAAATAGGTAGCTGGTATAGTCAACCATAAAAGTCGTGTCTTCATTCCAAACCCCATGAATATTCAGATAGAAAGGTTACTGCTGCAGGGATACCAACACAAGTCAGGCAGCTGTGTCAGAGCAGACTAGGCTACACTGCCAACAATGACTCCTGTATACAAATCTTTCACTGCTACAATTCCACTAACCCCCACCAACATGTTATCTGACACCAATGCCAGACATGTGAAGCTCTTCCCACTTCTTTACATCATCTGTTTGAATATTAACAAGGTTTGGAATGGAGAAAACTTTTATGTTTACTATACAGTGGCTCAGTGAACATTTAATAGAACCATCATCATACCTATTGTAATCAACTAGCCTACAGTATAACTTTTCTTGCACTTGACCCTAACTCTGATGGACAAACTGACAAATATGATTACGGCATTAGATGCGTAGCCAAATTGACTGTCACAATATGTCCACCAGTATTTGAGCTGTGTAGGATATGGGTACAAATGTAGTTCCATCTGTCAAAGTAAACACCTATTCTAGTTTTCAATTTGAGTAGGCTAAGCAGGTAATATTACTTTCTGACTGAAATTTAAATAGGGTGTAACCCTATTTTTCCATCTGTTCCTGAGCAGATAGGTGATGGCAAATGTCTTGGCTTGTATTTAAAAGCATAACATGGCTAAGATTTTGTTTGTTAACAGGAGAATTGGTGATTCATTACCTCTGAACATGTAATCAAGTAAATTATCTCAATACAGCTATAGTACGAGTGCAGGTGTGTTTTTTGTCTATTTTGGCGTACATTCCAGCATTTGTAAGTTGCTTATAAGTTCAGTATATAGTTGTCTTAATTTTTGGTGTGATTTATCTTGAATTATGTTACATTAGCTGAAAATGCCAAGAAATTGAATGAATAGGCTAGTACACTTTTTTTTTTCAGTTTGGATGATTTGGTAACCTCCTACCTACTGACAAAATCTTAGCCCATGTAGCCTAAGACATCTATCAAACATAAAAGCTCTGATTTGTAACATAGTGCCCGAGCCACATAAGGTGACTCTGGCATCCATAATTGCCCACTGGATTTAGCCTCAGTCAAGCACCCGAAAGTTTTGCTATCTCCTGAAAGTAGTAAGTGGACTACTGTACTATAAAAGTAAACTACCAGTATTTGACACAAGACACAGAGTATTTTCTATTTCTTTACTTGTACTCTGGGATATTGTAACCATAAGATTGACTGATCGACTCTTATAAAATCGCGAGGATAGCCTAAATTGATAAAAGTACAGTACATTGTGATGCTTCTGTACAAACATTACTAAACTATTTCCATACAGTTACAGATGGGAATTATCCATGCTTAATCCAAAGGCTCAGTGGATACTCTTTCACTACTGTTATAATATTAGAGGTTTGTAATTAAACATGTTGTGCAAGCAAGGGATTAAAGTAAAGAGACAGTCTAGAAGAAATAAACACCAAAGTGAAACGAAGGTACAGTATTTTGACAGCAAACCGTCAATATATTCTACTTTTAATCCCTTTTGGTATGTATTGTCTCCAAGCAATGAAATTTTGGAAAGGGCCTAAAAGTTGAACATGAGTTGCTTGCTATAAATTTCTGAACAAGTGCTAGAAGTTAAAGATGGTGTCTGAGTCGAGGTCGGCCCTGAGGTGACCGTTGCCGTACGACCCGTGACTGGAGCGCTTAATGGTGGCCGTGTCGAACTCCTTGAGGGGCACGCTGGTCATGGCGGCCCTCAGGCTGCTCTTGATGCTGCCGTTCTTGAGGCTCCCGTTGGGGGACTGACTTCCGCCTCCAGCCTTCCGCTTCCAGTCCGCCCCGGGGACACTGACATAGTGGTTAGGCTTGGCAGTCATGTAGTGCGGGGAGGAGGGCACCCGACGTCGCTTCCGCCGAACGAAGACGTGGAAGGTGGCCAGGGCTCCCAGGAGGGCCCCCAACACCAGACAACCCAGGCATGACAGCACCATTGCCTGCACCGACACTGTTCCTCCCTCACCATCACCATCACCATCATCAATCTTGCTGCTCCCTAAGTCTTCACTTACTGACTCCAGCACAGTCACCTCACCTGCTGATGAATGAATTATACAATGTCACCTGGTACTTCTATTACAATTTCTTTATGCAGGAAGGATTGAGTATTCAGGTAACCACAGCAGAAGTGACCTAATGTTAATGTACACTGTTTCCAAGATAAACATACATAATGGAACATTACAACATGAATTACACTGTGCTATATGTGGTGAATGTTTGTTTTTATGTAACTTACTATGAAGGAGTTGGCTGCAGGATTCCCTTTGTATGTCCAAACCACGGCACTGGCTGGGCTTGTGTGAGAGACAAGTGCGAGACCTGGAGCGTTCTTCTCCTCCACCACTGCACTCGGACCATTGTGACCAGGCGCCCCAACCCTCCTCCCCTGTCACAACATTATTATTATTATTATTATTATTATTATTATTATTATTGTTCTAACTCTGGAGCTCTATATTCAAGTTTGTATCACACCTGTGTTTGTGTGTGTTTTCTAAGTTTGTAAATAATCCTGTAAAATTATAAGATTATTGTCAATACTGTACTGTATATAATTTTCAACTATAATGCTCTAAAAGTATTGACAAACATTATGAATTTGCACTGTTGTATCTGAAAAATTGCTGAATATTATTGTCAAGCACACTCACCTGGGCAGACCTGGTTATCGCAGGACTGGTGTGATATGCTGTGACCAGAACATATGGGGTCGGGATGGGTTGGGGAGAGACAAGTGCGTTGACGTGTCTGGCGGCCCGATCCACACGAAGCCGAACACGCACTCCACGCACTCCAACAACCCCACAGTCCTGCAGTAATGGAGAGGTGTGGAGACTTGGTTAGCAATGGTGAGGGATTGTTTTTTCTTGTGAGGATAAAGCAACAACAAGAGTGGTGTATTGTTTTGTTGTTATTCTGTACATTACGGTATATATGAAGCACTCAATACCTCAAAGTTTTACTCAATAATCACAGAGCCTCACAAGAGTAACAGGCTACTGATAACCTACATTCCCGGGATTGTAACGTATTATTTAATAAATCAATATATAAAAAGTTAATGGAAACATAATGATGGGTCTGATGTTAACTCACCCACACATGGCTGCTTGTTGCACGGCCTCTCGAGTGAAGCCACACCACTACAGGAGCCCGAGTCACAAGATCTCTGCCGGATCTGTTTGCCTTCCCCACATGGCTTGTCACACTGACTCCACTCGCCCCACCCACTCCACCCGCTGGTCTCTGAGTCCCCACACCAGCCATCCTGACACACCCGTTCCTCGTGCCTCCACCCGCCGGTCCTCAGGGGGTCATCTCGGTCTCCGGTGGCCACGCACTCCGCTCGGAATCTACGCTGAACGACCGTTGATCCCTGACCTGTTGAGTTGACGGCCAGCCACGATGTCCAGGAGGTGAGCCGACGGGTTTCTGGGCAGGGCCAGTCACCACATCGCTCCGTGTCTTCCTCACAGCCAGTGCAGTCCGCCCCACCATTCCTGGGCGAGGGTCGACTACAGGTCCTACGCCGCCGTCGTATCCCAGAGCCACAAGATGCTGAACACCTGCTCCACTCACCCCACTCACTCCATCCGCCATCCACGGGCAGGGCTGTGTATGCTGGTGTAGAGAGAGAGACAATATATATTTGCAAGATTCATAGTGGCTGGGTAAGGAAGGCACTTATTAGCTACTGTAAAATGAGTTCATTGAGGGTAAATAGGACCTCCAATGCTACCACACATAGAATTATTGATTATAAAAGTGAAAATAATCTGTGTTCTGTATTATAAAGTAAAAAGAATCTGAGAGGCATTGAAGTAAAAATCAAGTGTGAGAGACAATGTTGTACAAAAAGAGTGTGTGAGAGTGCATGCATTCAGCTTACAGGGGCAGTGTGGGAGAGAATGGCAGTATATCTCGGTCCTCTCCTGGCCCACACACACTCGGCCTCCGTGTCGAGGTTCAGGGTTGGAGCAGGAGCGACGACGAGTCTTGACTGCGATGCCACACGTTGCTGAACACTGGGACCACGATGACCAGCTTGTCCAACCACCGTGCACTGTACAGTTGGCTACCTGTAACACAATATTTTCATCATCAAAGCCCTCTTTTTCTTTCTCTTTTTTTAAGGGGTGAGAAGCTACATACCCAGAAGGAGAAAATGGAAAGGAATAATATAAGACTGACAGAATGACCAGGGAAGAAGGTCCTCACCCACATTTACTCCCTCTCAAACCCACAAAATTCTTGGTTGTATCCCCTACAAGTACCACAAAATATGAATACTGTATACTGTATATGCAAAGTAAAGATATCTGTTCTGAACAGTTTCCAAAGAAAAACATAAACAGTAAGTGACAAGATAAGAGTGTGATGAAGGCATGGATACTGTACTGACCTCTTCAGTTTATATGATCACAATTCAATTTCTACACTCATCAAATCTGTCAAACAGTTCATAAAAACACAATTTTTATACATTCATCTCATAGTTCATCAATCACAAGTCCCTCTACAGTCCAGCTTCTTTTGGGTACTATATGCAAATCATGAAGAACAGGATTTACAGAAATTGGTATCATATATCACAACAGGGGACTCTTATTTTCACTTGGACCTGAAGAACTTTTGCTTGGCTGACCATACAAACCTCTGTGTTTGGTCCGACGCACTGAGCCCCACCGCGGGCAGGGCGAGGCGAGCCACAGGACCGGTGACGACACTGGCAGGAATCACTTGACCCCATCTGTACACACGGCAACCAACTCGACCAGCCACTCCACCCACCATCCACTGACAAGAGCATCAAGTTCAGTTATTTAGTACTTATGAAACTCTCAAAACCAATGCACTGAAATAATTATGGTATGGAAACCTCATCCACTCCACCTGCCATCCACTGACTAGAGCAAGAAGTTCAATTATTGAGTACTAACGGAACTTTCCAAAAGAATTTACTGTTGTTCAGTAACTTCATCCACTCCACTCCATCATTAAGACTCTCTAGTCCAAACATCTGTTGTGTAAAATGTCTCATCCCCAAGTTGCTTTTCAATCTTTTAAAATAATAGCCAAAAAAAAATTAAGTATATGTAGTACAGTATTGTACGCATTTTTTCTAGGTTAGAAATAAACACACAACAGTATAAAATTCCTCACCTGGGTCTTCTTGGCGTGGACAGTCAATGACTCCCTGGATCCATGTTGGGACAAAGGGGTTGCGTCCAGGGGGAGGGGAGCACTGGAGCCGACCTTCGTCCCAGCCACAGTAGGGGTCCCTGGCAGCCAGACAAGAGGCACGGGTATGGTAGCGGTCGCAACGGTGGACTGGCAGACGCACAACCTCACTGTCCGTTCCCAAGTACAGCGAGTTCTGAACACACAGAAAAAAACCAGTCTTTAAACTAATATATTATACTAATGTATATTGTATCCCTTTCTTTCTCAAATTGGTGAAAATGTACCTGCTCTTTAAATGAATTACTTGGAGTTGTCAGTAACTTTAATGCAATCGAAGACTAATTGCATCAAGATTTTGGTATATTATGGCCTGGTACTGTATATACTTGTTCTTTGCACTGTTGTATTATATTGTACTGTACTGTACATTAATGCAAATAAACTCTAACTAAATAAATTGTCAACTCACAGTATCCTTCAGCAACTTGAGGGTATGTATGGTGGCAGATGTGTTATGAGGGAACGGGTGAAGGACCTCCAGGAGACAGACAATTTGAGGAGGTCCAGGCACCACACTCAGCTTCCTCACCGTGCCACCAGAGTCCGCCACAAACACAATGTGCACACTGCCACTCTGACGTGTCCCCACCACATCCACCGCCATGTGACTCAACCTGGGGGAACCAACACAATGATTTATTACTTATGCCATCTCCCTCTCTCTATTTTTATAAGCAGAGAGGTGGGCAGTACTTTAAGGGTCTTGGCTTCCCTCTGGACTCTAAGCCTTTCCTCTCTTCAGATGTCCTTTTCCTTGTTCCCCTTCTGGCCTAATAAAGCACATTCTTCTTTCCTCCCTTTTATTCTCTCCCATAAAAAGCATCAGAATGATTCATATACAATGGTGGAGTGTGTATGGTACTGTACCTATTTGATGCGAGGAGGAGCAAAGAATGTGGAGTGTGGGAGGTAGGCCTTCACCAATGTTTTCTTTATAATCGTGTATACATTGAAGGAGTGTGTGTGCTATATACGGTACTGTACCTATTTGATGAGAGGAGGAGCAAAGGGCACGTGGAGTGTGGGAAGTACACTATTTTTTTTTTTATAATGTAATAATGAATACAATAGTAGGGTGTGTATGGTACTGTACCTGTTTGATGAGAGGAGATATAGTGGGTGTGAAATATGGGGAATACATCACTGGTTATTTTTTTATAGTTGTGTATACAATAAAGGAGTGTATGTAGTAGGCCTACTGTACCTGTTTGATGAGAGGAGGAACAGTGGGTGTGGAGTGTGGGGAAGTACTGGTTGGTCCATCAGCTGGAACTTGTCAGCGGCCAGACTTGCTTGTCGTCCTCCCCCGGCTGATTTGTGGCACCGGAAGTGGTTGTTGTCAGCCGTGACGGGCTCCCAGGCAGAGGACGGGTCGGACTGATACTTGAAGGGACCATCAAATGAGGCGTTGACGGCAGTCATGTTGAAGAGGCACACTGCACTGCCCATTAACCCATTGCTGAGGGAAAAAAATTGCTAGATTATTTACTGTATATGCATAATATATACTGCATTGGATTTAAAGGGGTTATAGAAAAACATAGAGTGGATACAAACCATAAAGTGAAATTAAACCATATTAGAATTTTTTTTAACTTGACATTTAGGCACAACTTGCAGATGACTTCAACTCTTAATTACTGTACAGTGCAGATGACTTAAATTAATACAGTACAGTACTTACTCTGCAGTAGAGAAGACTCCATATAAGACCTGTTCCTTGGGTAGGTAGGTGAGGTCTTGGATATAGTCGTAGTGGAAGGGCACATTACCCGGGACTGAGCAGGACAACTGAGACTTGAGGAAGGTGGTCCAGTAGCTGCGTAGGACTCTAGTTCCGCCCTCATCACCTTTACACACACGCCCTATCCTACTTGACACTCGCTGCAACACCAACACATGGATTAGATCTTACTCCTTATACTGTATTAGTATTTATAGTGCATTTTGAGAAGGTTCTCCAAAATGTTAGAAGATAAAGAAGTTAACCTTTTATGTACATTTCCCTCCCTAATTCTCAATAGACACAACTAAAATGAAGAGATGTGCATATCTCTCAATAAAAATTATTGTTCAGTGAAATCTTGATATAGGCTGATATCTCTCTTGAAGAAAACACTAATTGGTACTAGTTTCCTACATGCCATTTGATTCAAGACAACATGAACTAAAACTACAGAATAACAAAAACAAGGAAATGGTAACAACAAATACTTCAAAGAAATATAAGATAATTAAAAGGAAATAAATACTGCATTGGAAGCAAAAAATAACAAATACTGCTACTCTACAATTACATACTACAACAACTTCAACAACAATAGCAATGGTCACCTTGCCACAGTTGAGGTACTCGACTGCATTCTCACGGAAGATGAAGTAAATAAACCCAGCCGCCTCAAACGACTTTACGAACTTGGGAGACGAGAGCCACTTGAGGTCATACTTGTGGGTCCTCAGCGTCACCCCGGGCCCCAGTGATCGTATGAAGGCAGAATCCATACCTGTGAGAGAAAAGAGATCAAGGTTAGGGGAAGCTGAACCCATACATGTAAGTACAGTACACTAAATCCTTGATATAACATGGAGGGCTGTAAGAGTATCCTTGGTGATGACGATGAGCCAAGATACAGTACATTAAGGACCCTGTGATCATGTAGAAAAATTGGAGGCTTCTGATTCCTCCTGACCATGCCGTGAAATGAGCTCCTTCCTTATAGGTGGCGTTTCGTGACCATATTTGAAGGACTCGTTTAACTCCAATTTTCTAACTTCAACACAGGGTCCCTTAATGCTAAGACTGTACATACATGAGAGTTGAACTCCAATGTCTCAAACCTCACCTGAGAAGTCCAAAGAAGAGCCAAGATAAAGTGAGCCTTCTGAGGTGAGGAGGGAGGTGACCGGGACGAAGGGGTCATACGGGCACCGGGTCAGGCCCCTCTCCCAGCCTTCTATGTGGTTGATGTCGGACAGTCTGCAAAAGGGGAAAAATGTGAGTGAGAGAGGCTGTGCAAGTGAAGAAAAAGAAGAGGGGAAGGGGAAAGGTGAATAGGGAGGGGAAAGATGAATGAGGAGAAAGAAGAGGTGTATGAGGAGGAGGATGAGAGATGAATGGGACAAGAGAATGATGCGTAAGAGGGAGAGAGAAGGCATGAATGGACAGGGACTAGATGCAAAGAAGGCAAGAGAATATACAAAAAGATTACAAAAGAAGGACCTGGAGGCACTGGATCTACGCAAGAGGATTCCTTATATTGTAAAATCTAAATATAAAACACACTTCATATACACTCTGAAGTCTAAGGAAACAGAAGCTAAAAACCTCACCTCCTCCAAGTACAAAGACTTCAAACACACTCTGGCATGCAAGCAAACAGAAGCAATTAAACCTCACCTCCTCCAAGTACAGAGCCTTCAAACACACTCTGACATGCAAGCAGACAGAAGCAATTAAACCTCACCTTCTCCAAGTACAGAGCCTTCAAACACACTCTGACATGCAAGCAGACAGAAGCAATTAAACCTCACCTTCTCCAAGTACAGAGCCTTCAAACACACTCTGACATGCAAGCAGACAGAAGCAATTAAACCTCACCTTCTCCAAGTACAGAGCCTTCAAACACACTCTGACATGCAAGCAGACAGAAGCAATTAAACCTCACCTTCTCCAAGTACAGAGCCTTCAAACACACTCTGACATGCAAGCAGACAGAAGCAATTAAACCTCACCTTCTCCAAGTACAGAGCCTTCAAACACACTCTGACATGCAAGCAGACAGAAGCAATTAAACCTCACCTTCTCCAAGTACAGAGCGGGTTGAAGGCGTTGGTGCCACAGACGAGGAGGCGGTCTCGGTAAATGTGCATCACCCTCACGAAGTTGTGGCAAGCGGCGAGTGACTGTCCCTTGAGCGAACACATCTCGACGGTGCTCTTGTTGGCCGCCCAGTCAGACGTCTCCAGCAG
>JAWQEG010008769.1:42500-46987 GCA_033782935.1 Petrolisthes cinctipes
TCTTATTTATCTTACAACACTACTAGGCTATTTATTATATCACTTTGAGCCAACAGTGACGCAACTCATTTAATACAAGTTAGTATATGATATAGAGTTTATTAAAATGTCATATAAAAGTGGATTAACTACTCACTCCTTTCACCCACACGACACAACCCTCTCTATCCACCTCCCCCTTAATCCACCACACATACCCCTACCCCACCTGCCCTACCATTCCACCCCCCTCAATCCATCTGACTCCCACCCAACCCCACCCAAATAACCAATTCCACCCCCTCTCAATCCATTTAACTCCCACCCACACTACCAATACCACCCCCCTCTCAATCCATTTCACCCCCACCAAGTCTAACCAACCCTCCCAACCCCACCCACACTACCAATCCCACCACGCCCAACCCAACCTACCAACTCCACCCCACCCACCCTAGTCTATCCAACCCCACCCAACCTACCCCCCCTCAATCCCACCTACCTTCCTTTCCATACCCCATCCGACCCACCCCCACCCACCTATATAGTACCCCCCCAACCCACCCAGACCTACTCTACCCTCCCCAACCCCTCATCCCCCCCACCCTTCATGCCCCATCCCACCCACTTTACCCCTCCCACCCTCTCTTCATGCCCCATCCACCCACTCTACCCCTCCCACCCTCTCTTCCACGCCCCATCCCACCCACCCTTCCATGCCCATCCCACCCACCCTACCCCTCCCACCCACCCTTCCATGCCCCATCCCACCCACTCTTCCATGCCCCATCCCATCACTCTAATCCACCCACCCTTCCATGCCCCATCCGCCCACACCACCCTACCACACCCACACCTCTCCTTACCCCACCCACTCTATACACTCTATCACCACTCCATACTGCGCAATATACCAATCAATTTATTACTTCTCTTCAACCAACCAACCAACCACTCACCCTACCAACCACCCAACCACTCTACTAACCAACCACCCAACCAACCAACCAATCACCAATCTACTAACCAATCAACCAACAACCCACCATCCTAGCGCAAGAACCCAACCAGACCAATCAACCAACCAACCAATCACTCAACCACCCAACCACCCTACTAACCAACCAATCTCTCACCCATCCAACCACCAACCACCTAACTACCCAATTATCCAACCAACCAACCATCCAACCAACCAACCACCCTACTAACTAACCAACCAACCAACTAATCAAACACCAACCACCCTACTAACCAACCAACCAACCAATCACCCCACCAACCAATCACCAATCTACTATAACCACCCAACCACCCTACTAACGCAATAACCTCCTATTGTCGTCAAGTGAAGTGAAGTCAGATCTGATCCCCCATAATCTCTGCCCTTGTTATCACAGTACAGTACAGTACAGTCATCAGTATCTGGCACACACACACACACACACACGCACACGCACACCTGTTCTCTCCTCGTCACACACACACACACACACACACACACACACAGATCTCTTCTCCCCTCGTCACACACACACACACACCTCTGTTCTCCCCTCGTCACTCACCCCTCCCTTCCACATGCACACACACACACACACACACACATGCACCTGGTCATGGATGTGTGTGTGTGTGTGTGTGTGTATGTGTGTGTGAGTGTGTGTGTGTGTGAGTCAGCAAATCAGAGTGAGGCAGCCAGCTATAGGGGTTCTCAGCAGCAGTCATGACCCCGTGGAAAAGATGTGATGATGATCGCTTTTTAAGGGACCCTGTGATGTAGTCAGAAAATTGGAGGTTAACGAGTCATTCAAAATATTGCCACGAAACACACACACCTATATGGATGAAGCGTGTTTCGTGGCATAGTCAGGAGTATCAGAAGCCTCCAAGTTTCATACACGATCACAGGGTCCTTAAGGGAAGCGTTTGTTGTGTGTGATCGATCGTTTTGGAGTTAAGGGGAGCGTCTGGAGGTGGTGAATTGGAGGGATACAGCTGATTCCTCCAAACTATACCAGGAAACAAGATGCCCTCAATGGTACTAATAGGGCATCTGCTGTTTCGTGGCATAGTTTGGAGGAATCACAGACCTTCCAATTCACTAACATGAGAATTTCCCCTTTTCCCCTTAAAATATTAATTGATATACAATACATATAGAAATGAAGGTTGATTGATTGATTGATACTAGGCGCCGCAACAGTGAGGTCATTTAGCGCCAGAAGAAGGTGATAGAGATGCGAGACAGCAAGCAAATGAAGGAAGGAATGGGTTGAGATGCGAGTCGACTTTTTGCTAGTTCATGTTGTTGTTGTTGTTGTTGTTTTGTATTGAGTCTGAGGGGACGGGTTTGTTGGTCAAGTAGGCTGTAACTCAGACTAAATTTGGATATATAATTGAGAGGTATAGAGCAGGTATAGAGCAACACACACACACACACACACACACACACACACCACTTCTACCTTAGACGACACACCACCTTCTACCTTACAGAACTCACCACTTCAAGCTGATACAACACATCACCTCAAGCTGATACAACACACTTTAAGCTTAGACACACACCTCAAGTATAGATGACACACCACTTCTAGCTTAGACGACACACCACTTCAAGCTGATACAACACACCACCTCAAGCTTACAGAACACACCACTTCAAGCTTACAGAACCCACCACTTCAAGCTGATACAAAACACCACCTCAAGCTTACAACACACCACATCAAGCATATACAACACACCACCTCAAGCTTAGACGACACACACCACCTCAAGCTTACAGTATACGACACACATTAAGCTTATAGGACACATATATCAAGCTTATAAATTCAGTATAGTAATCTTTATAATGTGTTAGGGATTAATTAATGGGATAGAATACTTTTGTTAGTGAATTGGATATAAAAATTGAGAGATATAGGAAGCATAAAAGAACACATCTCAAATTTATATAATACAGTATAGTAGTCTTTATAATGTGTTAGGGTTTAAGGGAATATTCTTTTGTTGGTGAATTGGATATAAAAATTGAGAAGTAAAGAAAGCATATAAATACAGTATAGTACTCTTTATAATGTGTTAGAGGTTAAGGGAATATTCTTTTGTTGGTGAATTGGATATAAAAATTGAGATATAAAGCAACCATGTAACAACACATTTGAAACTTATAATAAATACAGTATAGGGAATATATTTTGTTGGTGAACTGGATATAAAAATTGAGAGATATAGGAAGCATACAATATAACAACACATATCAGACTTATAATATATCTCACAGTAAGTAGTCTATGCCATATTGAAAGATTGAACAAGAGACACACACCTACTAACCTCCTTGCAAAGTGTGTAAAGAGGGTAGAGGGTAAATTATATAGATGGTTGGATGTGAAATGAGGCACACGTGACAAAGAAAGAACTGTAGTAGGATGAGAGGGTAGGGGTAGGATGGATAGGCTTGGTTGGTAGGATGGAGTAGGATGGGGTAGGATGGATAGGCTTGTCTGGTGGGCAGGATGAAGGGGAAGGATGGATAGGCTTGTCTGGTGGGTAGGATGAAGGGGAAGGATGGATAGGCTTGTTTGGTGGGTAGGAATTGGGTAGGATGGATAGACTTGGTGGGTAGGATGGGGTAGGATTGATAGGCTTGTTTGGTGGGTAGGTGGGATGGGGTAGGATGAATAGGTTTGATGGGTGGAATGGGGTAGGATGGATAGACTTGGTGGGTAGGATGGGGTAGGATGGATAGGCTTGGTGGGTAGGTGGGATGGGGTAGGATGAATAGGTTTGGTGGGTGGGATGGGTAGGATGGATAGTTGTTGGGTGGGGGTAGGATGGATAGGCTTGGTAGGTAAGATGGGTTAGGATTGATAGACTTGTTTGGTGGGTAGGATGGGGTAGGATGGATAGGCTTGGTAGGTAAGATGGGTTAGGATTGATAGACTTGTTTGGTGGGTAGGATGGGGTAGGATGGATAGGCTTGGTAGGTAGGATGGGTTAGGATTGATAGACTTGTTTGGTGGGTAGGATGGGGTAGGATGGATAGGCTTGGTAGGTAGGATGGGTTAGGATTGATAGACTTGTTTGGTGGGTAGGATGGGGTAGGATGGATAGGCTTGGTAGGTAGGATGGGTTAGGATTGATAGACTTGTTTGGTGGGTAGGATGGATAGGCTTGTTTGGTGGGATGGGATAGGATAGTTGTTGGGTAGGGGTAGGATGGGTGGGGTTCGGGGGGGGGGGTAGATTAGGATAGTGGCATGGGTGAAGGGGTAGGATGGATAGGGTTGGTGGGGGGTGGGGTAGGTTGGAGGGAGGGAGAGGGGGGGGGTAATCGGTAGGGGAGGCTGTAATGGGATAAGTATATAAGAAAGAGGCAGATCAGATGGAAATATGATGACACACACACACACACACACACACACACAGAGAGAGAGAGAGAGAGAGAGAGAGAGAGAAGAGAGAGAGAGAGAGAGAGAGAGAGAGAGAGAGAGAGAG
>JAWQEG010008770.1:0-12853 GCA_033782935.1 Petrolisthes cinctipes
GGGAGAGAGAGTGAGTGAGAGTGTGTGTGAGAGGGGGAGAGAGAGAGTGGGGGGGAGGGTGTAGGAGAGAGGGGGAGAGTGGGGGGGAGGGTGTAGGAGAGAGGGGGAGAGTGAGAGAGTGTGTGTGTGTAGGGGAGAGAGAGAGGGTGCGTAGGTAGGGGAGAGAGTGGGGGGGACAGGTGTGGGTGGTGGTGTGTGTAGGAGAGAGAGGGTGGTCTGGAAGGGAGAGAGTGAGTGTGAGTTAACCTGTGTGTGTGTAGGGAAGGAAGGGAAGTAGGGGTAGGGGGAGAGAGATAGACTGTGTGTGTGTGTGTGTGTGTGTGTATGTGTGTATGTGTGTGTCCCCCTACTCCACCCCAAGCCTGTCCCATATTCCTGCACCCCCTTACTCCCCACCAAGCCTGTCCCATATTCCCGCACCCCCCTACTACCCCCACCAAGCCTGTCCCATATTCCTGCACCCCCCTACTACCCCCCCAAGCGTGCCCCATATTCCCGCACCCCCACCAAGCGTGCCCCATATTCCCGCACCCCCTTACTCCACCCCAAGCCTGCCCCATATTCCCGCACCCCCCTACTACCCCCACCAAGCGTGCCCCATATTCCCGCACCCCCCTAAAATACCCCCCCAAATCTTACCTTTACAATACCCCTAATATAACCATGTCTCTCAGCATAGTCGACTGCTCTGAGGGCTGGTTTTCCCTTCCTGTGATGGGTATGGGCACGGAACACTGACCCAGCACCTTTCCTCTGGGCACGGATCACACGACCCATCCTTCTGTTGGTGGGGGTACAAAAAGAGAGGTCAGCGGAGGTCGGGAAAGGTCAGCGGGGGGTTGGGAAATGTCAGGAGGGGTTGGGGAAGGTCAGGAGGGGTTGGGAAGAGGTCGGGAGGGGTTGGGAAGAGGTCGGGAGGGGTTGGGAAATGTCGGGAGGGGTTGGGAAGAGGTCGGGAGGGGTTGGGAAGAGGTCGGGAGGGGTTGGGAAGAGGTCGGGAGGGGTTGGGAAGAGGTCGGGAGGGGTTGGGAAGAGGTCGGGAGAGGTTGGGGAAGGTCAGGAGAGGTTGGGGAAGGTCAGGAGGGAGTCAGGAAAGGTCAGGAGGGAGTCAGGAAAGGTCAGGAGGGGTGGGGATTGGTTTGGATTGGTTAGGAAAGGTTAGCGGAGGTCGGGATGGGTTAGGAAAGGTCAGAAAGGTCAGCAGGGGGTTGGGAAGGGTTAAGAAAGGTCGGGAAAGTTTAAAGGTAAGTAAGTTAGGTCATACAAAAATAATTATTCTAAGTTGCGTTATTAATAGCATATAATACATGATATGGTATTTATTGAAAGAATTACTGTTTTGTAACAGTGTTGCCAGATCTGGCTAGGTTCCAGTATTTTGCCCCAGTCATTTCCTGTACTTTAACACGGTTATTACCCGGTCGTTTGCCCAGGTTAGGTCCCGGTAGTCTGCCCAGGTTAGGTCCCGGTAGTCTGATGTGGTCTAGGTTAGGTCAGGTAAGGTCAGGCTAATTTCAAAATGCCCCATCTTGGAAACGGGGCATTTGAGGAAGAAAAACCATAGAAGAAAATAGGGTATTATTACAGAATAACTGGGTTTTTGGCTAGGATCGCGCAGTGTTACCACATCCGGCTAGGTCCTGGGAATTTGCCCAAGTCACTTTATGATAGTTTACACCGGTTATATCCCGGTAGTTTGCCCAGGTTAGGTCCCGGTAGTTTGCCCAGGTTAGGTCCCGGTAGTTTGCCCAGGTTAGGTCCCGGTAGTTTGCCCAGGTTAGGTCCCGGTAGTCTGCTGTTGTCTAGGTTAGGTTAGGTCAGGTCAGGTGAGGTCAGACTAATTTTCAAATTATGTTTGTAAAACGGGGCATATCTCGAAAACGGGGCATCTCCGAAAGAAACACCATAGAATAAAAGTGTTTTAGAATGGTCCAAAATAGTGGATAATGATACTAAAATACACAATATAGTGAACCCAGTTCTTCTGTAAATTTACCGAAAATAGTCTTAGAATGGTCTGAATAAGTGGGTAATGATGGTAGAAAAACCGTACGCAATAACGGTAATTCTTTCAATAATTACCAAAGTGTGTTGGCAAGGTCCAAAATAGTGGGTAATGATACTAAAAGGTAAATATTGAATGAATTACCGTTATTGGGTACGGTTTTTCTACCTTCATTACCCACTTATTTAGACCATTCTGAGACTATTTTCTTCTATGGCATTTTCTCCACAAATGCCCCATTTCCAAGATAGGGCATACGCAAATGGGGCATTTTGAAATTAGTCTGACCTTACCCGACCTGACCTAACCTAACCTAGACCGCATCAGACTACCGGGACCTAACCTGGGCAAACTACCGGAACCTAACCTGGGCAAACTACCGGGACCTAACCTGGGCAGACTACTGGGAAATAACCGTGGTAAAGTACAGGAAATGACTGGGGCAAAATACTGGGACCTCACCGGATCTGGCAACACTGCTACAAAACGGTAATTCTTTCAATAAATACCGAAAATAGTCTTAGAATGGTCTAAATAAGTGGGTAATGAAGGTAGAAAAACCGTACACAATAACGGTAATTCTTTCAATAATTACCAGTGTGTTAACTTAGAATGGTCCAAAATAGTGGGTAATGATACTAAAATATATAATATAGTGAATGGACTAATTCTATACTAATACCGTTATGAATTAAATATATATATAATTATACCACGTTGCGTTATTAACACCGTATGTGTAATTATATATATACATAAATATATAGTTATTAATACGTATAATACATGTCATTCTTATATCATATACATAATTATATACATAAATAATTACACCATATGTATATAATGTTTATATTGTATGTATATAAATAAATAATTATAATATTAAAATATACGATTTATATTTCTATTTTTCTTCGTATTCAAGAACATCCGTGGTGTATACGATGGCATGGTACCGGTACGATGGATGTATTGTTTTTTTTCTATGGAGCCATCGTACCGGTACCATGAGTCGTTCTTGAATATGGCACCAATCACCACCACCATCACCACGAACACCATCACCAAAATCAAAACACCATATTTCACCATTAATCACACCATATATACCATTAATACCATCACCATCGTATTCACCACACCCGATACCACCGTCGGGTACACCATAGCAACCATTGGGAAGCCCGATGGTGGTGATATTCAAAGATAAATAAGCCATTACCCGACGCCCTCACCCGTACCTTCTATTGAGTAGTCTGGGAAAGAATGGTCACGTGATCAACTCAGATGTAAACAACAATGGCCGACACAAGTGAGCAACGACATGCGCACACATTAATTTTTTTTATTTATATTTTAAATCCTCTTTTCGTTTATATTTTTATATATTTATATTTTTTAGTGATCAAGAATAATTTTAAATATATTATAAGACATATTTTTAGTCAACTGGGGAATTTACTCGGATAGAAATTCAATACTATTATTGGGAAAATAATTTAAAATCGAATTGTGCATAATTTTATTTATATTATATTCTGATTTTAGTATACATTTCTGTATTATATATTTTAAATAATTTAAGTGCTCTGAAACTAACTAGAATTGGTGTTACATAAAGATATATATTAATGAAACCAATTCGGCAAAATGGTTACCGAGTTTAATGACTGTCGGTGTCAGCAATTGTGGCTTTCTCTTCCCGATTTAATTTAAATAATATATATGACATCATGACTACATTATTTAAATATAGAATAATAACTAGAACCTTTAAATATAATACTAAAGTCTATGAAAATAAAAATATATGGAAAATATCAACAGAAACTTTCCAACGAAAATAAAATATATTCGCTATGCGCATCACCAGCTTTCTCTATCTATATCGTAATAAATAATGTCTATAGGAATCTATATGTACTATTTAATTATTCTATATATAATTTTGAGTATATATTGACCGATGGTTCGTGTATAAATTAATTAAATGGAAAAATATAACTGTTTGACCGGTTTGGCTTCCCGGCTGAAATTTTTAGAATATTATAAAAACATCATATATAATCAATTTATAAAAAATAATTAGTCAAAATATACCAAGAATAAATGTAAATAAATATCGACTTGAAATAATCGCGAATAATTTTTTTTATCAATATATTTTTCGAATAAAAATTCTTATGGCATATTATTGGAATATATTTTATAGTTTTAGTAATTTATTTAAGTAATAAAATAGATATTACGCTAATAGATGTAATTGTAGAATATATATTTCTTACATAATAATAAATAATGTAATGAGGAATGTTATTGGTTAAATGAACAGCTGTATGCGCAAAGAGTCACTAAAATCATATAACCTTAGTTTATTCGCTAATTATAGACATTTAAACCATTCCTATATAACAAATTAGGTAAATAAACATACAAGATAATGATAACTGATAATCAGAATAAGTAAAACAGCCGGTAAATGCGATAAATTAGAATAAAGTGTTGTATTGGGGAATATCTCAGTGACGTCATGAAAATGGCGGGAATTGACGTGTCAGTGTTACCAACGCTGAGAAATTTCACGCCAGATTGGGCTATTTTTTATGGTTGTAAATTATCAAAAGGCGGGTTATTTAAATTTTCTATTCGCCCGGCTAGTAGTAGTAGTAATAGTAGTAGTAGTAGTGGTAATTATATAGAGGTAGTAGTAGTAGTAGTAGTAATAATATAGTGGTAGTACTATAGTAGTGGTAGTAATAGTAGTGGTAGCAATAGATGTAGTAGTAATAGTAGTAGTAATAGTAGTAAAAATATATTATTATTATTATTATTATTATTATTATTATTATTATCTAACTGTTGGATAGATTTTGTGAATGTGGATATTCAACTTTTGGAAAATACTGAAACCTTACAAGTGTGGTTGGTTGGGAAGCTTACAAACCAATTAATACCACTGTGGAATCGAACCTCAGTCTGTCCGTTCCATCTTACTCGTGCCCACACAAATTTTTCCAAATCCAAATTTAAAAATAATATATATATAAGTCCAAATTACTTGAAAATTAATATATCCATGTTTTGCGACACGCTGATTCCGATTCTGCAATAAAATTATTTTGTAATTTATCTATGATATGGGTCGATTCCACAGTGGTTGGTATTGGTTGGTAAGCACACAAACGAAAGAATATTGGCCTTGTTAATGACTTCTGGGTGAATTACACACAATGTATACAGTACCTGTTAATCTCTCTCTCTCTCTCTCTCTCTCTCTCTCTCTCTCTCTCTCTCTCAGTATACAGTACCTGTCTCACTGTATACATATATACATACATACGTAATATACATATATACATACTGTTGTGTATATTATATCACCATAACTATTATTAATAATTTTTCCACTTCCTTCTATACTATCAAATATTGGGGCTATAATTATAACCTTCGTAATAATATTATACATACATATATATACATATATACATACCAATAATATATATAATTATTATAGTGTATATATTATAGCAGACAACATTGATATATAATTATGATTGAGTATATTCCAGGTTAACTATAACTATAAAATCTAGTCACATGATCATATTCCAGGTTAGGTTCCAGCAGGTACAGTCAGCAGCAAAAATTCGTGTCCATCTCCTGTACTTAGAATTGCTAATAGTTGCATTCTGAATATTGCAAATTAGACCAAGTAGTTGCATTCTGAATATTGCAAATTAGACCAAGTAGTTGCATTCTAATTTACCATATGAGAATTATATCTGTCATCTCTGTATTAATTAAAATTATATTACAACATTACTATAGTTAATACATACGTAGGTAAAAATGAAGCCAACTTAATATAATAATAATAATAATAATAATAATAATAATAATAATAATAATAATATGAGAATTATATCTGTCATCTCTGTATTAATTAAAATTATATTACAACATTACTATAATTAATACATACATAGGTAAAAATGAAGCCAACTTAATAATAATAATAATAATAATAATAATAATAATAATAATAATAATAATAATAATAATAATAATAATAATAACAATAATAATAACAATAATAACAATAATAATAATAATAATAATAATAATAATAACAATAATAATAATAATAATAATAATAATAGTAATAATAATAATAATAATAATAATAATAATAATAATAATAATATGCAATGTAAATTTAACCTGAAGAAATAAATAGACTAGATTAGACCAACATCTTCACTACGCGTTACAATATCATCACTATAATGTATTGGACTGTAACACCAACATGAATGATAATAATAATATACATACATACATACATACACATCTACACTATATACATACACATCTACACTATATACATACACATCTACACTATATACATACACATCTACACTATATACATACACATCTACACTATATACATACACATCTACACTATATACATACACATCTACACTATATACATACACATCTACACTATATACATACATACATACATACACATCTACACTATATACATACACATCATCACTATATACATACATACATACTATAATATACAGAATAATGTATATATTATTCTTAAGGTGTGACATATCTTCACTACGTCACATCGTCACTATGTTAACATCTTCACTATTTGTTAGAAGGTTGTTCCAGGTTGACTTTTTAATAAGATATATAACTTTTAAAGATATTATTGAAAGAAAGTGTAAGAAAATAAAGATAGTGTAAGAAAATTAAAGATAGTGAAGATAATTAAGGTAAGGAGAATAATTAATTAAGATTTGGGACAAGATAAAAAGATATATTTAATAACCATAGATAATAATAATAATATACATACATACATACACATTTAATATATACATACATAGCCACTATATACATACTATAAATTATATCATCACTATAATCTATTAGACTATAAAATTATCATTGGACTATATAACCCTTGGTAATAATAATATACATACATATATACATACATACTTAATATACATACATACTTACATACTATATATACATACTATAATATATATAATCAATTGGGCTATAAAATCAACATTGGACTATATAACCATGGATAATAATAATATACATACATATATACATACATACATACTTACATACATATATACATACTATAATATATATAATTAATTGGGCTATAAAATCAACATTGGGCTATATAACCATAAACTAATACAGTGTTACCAATATAGTCTATGTGTCTGAGTTAGTTCTTTGTTCCTCCCTCCAGACACCGTTAGCGTCGGAAGCTTCATTACCAACCACGTCAACATTTTCACACATTACAGCGGTGTTTGGGGATATACCATGAGCAATGTACCCACGCATAATGGAGTTGGACTGGAACGACAGGTGAGGCTATGTTATATATCCAGGGAATGTGTATTAAGTGAGTAAAATGTGATTAATAACACCAAGTTTGGATGGAAGGGAAGGTGTCATGGCGGCTCCGGTCGTGTGAGGAGTTTTATTAATATTATTGTTTTTATGTGCTTTCCTGTACTTAATATTATCTTTATATGCCTAGGGTGATGTGTATAGACCTAGGGCACATTTGAGGTGATATTAAAGTTCCCTAGAAGGTTAATTAAAAGAAATAAATGCGATAAATAACACGAAGGGTGGATGGAAGGGAAGGTGTCATGGCGGCCCCGGGTTGTATGAGGAGTTTTATTAATATTATTGTTTTTATGTGGTTTCCTGTACTTTATATTATTTGTGTAGGCCTAGGGTGATGTGTATAGACCTAGGGCACATTTGAGGAGTCATTAAAATTCCCTAAAAGGTTAATTTAAGGAAATAAATGCGATAAATATCTGGAATGAAGGAAGGGAAGGTGTCATGGCGGCCCCGGTCGTGTGCTGATATTTATTAATATTATTGTTTTTATGTGGTTTTCAGCACTTAATATTATCTTTATATGCCTAGGGTGATGTATATAGACCTAGGGCACATTTGAGGTGCTATTAAAATTCCCTAAAAGGTTAATTAAAGGAAATAAATGCGATAAATAATTGGAATGAAGGAAGGAAGGGAAGGTGTCATGGCGGCCCGGTAACGAATATTTTGTATTATTATTTATTTGTATTTTATGAAGTTTCTGGATGTTATGTAATATTTATAGGCCTAGGGTGATGTGTATAGACCTAGGGCGATAGTTTAGGCGCCATTTAAATATCCATAAAAGGTTAATTAAAGGGAAAAAATGCAAAAAATAAATGTTTTTTTTAATGGAAGGAAGGGATGGAAGGTGTCATGGCTGCCGCGGGTAGGCGAATTTTATTTATATATTAATTAATTTATTTTTTGGGGGGTGATTTTTAGGCCTAGGGTGATGTTTGTAGGCCTAGGCTAGTGTGTATAGACCTAGGCTGGTGCATTGTGGGTTATATAAAGGCCTAGGTTAGTATTTATAGGCCTAGGCTAGTGTGTATAGGGCTAGGCTTGTTTATAGGCCTAGGGTGGTGCATTGTGGGTTAATTGTAGGCCTAGGTTAGTGTGTATAGGCCTAGGCTAGTGTGTATAGACCTAGGCTGGTGCATTGTGGGTTATGTAAAGGCCTAGGATGGTGTGTGTAGGCCTAGGGTGGTGCATCGTGGGTTATATAAAGGCCTAGGTTAGTATTTATAGGCCTAGGTTAGTGTTTATATGCCTAGGCTGGTGCATTGTGGGTTAATTACAGGCCTAGGTTAGTGTGTATAGGCCTAGGGTGGTGTTTGTAAGCCTAGGGTGGTGTTTGTAAGCCTAGGGTGGTGTGTGTAAGCCTAGGGTGGTGTTTATAGGCCTAGGGTGGTGTGTGTAAGCCTAGGGTGGTGTTTGTAAGCCTAGGGTGGTGTTTGTAAGCCTAGGGTGGTGTTTGTAGGCCTAGGCTGGTGTTTGTAGGCCTAGGCTGGTGTTTGTAGGCCTAGGCTGGTGTTTGTAGGCCTAGGCTGGTGTTTGTAAGCCTAGGGTGGTGTTTGTAAGCCTGGGGTGGTGTGTATAGGCCTAGGGTGGTGTTTGTAGGCCTAGGGTGGTGTTTGTAAGCCTAGGCTAGTGGTTGTAAGCCTAGGGTGGTGTTTGTAGGCCTAGGCTGGTGTTTGTAGGCCTAGGCTGGTGTTTGTAGGCCTAGGCTAGTGGTTGTAGGCCTAGGGTGGTGTATTGTGGGTTATTTATAGGCCTAGGCTAGTGGTTGTAGGCCTAGGGTGGTGCATTGTGGGTTAATTATAGGCCTAGGTTAGTGTGTATAGGCCTAGGGTGATGCATTGTGAGTTATTTATAGGCCTAGGGTGATCCATTGTGGGTTAGTTATCGGCCTAGTTAGGTTAGTTTGTGTGAAATTTGATTGTGAATTTAATTATTATACTGCCTTTGACAAGAGTGTCAGCCAGCTAAGTCTGGTGTTAGGATGAAGACTTGGTTCTTAGGATAGGAAAGTTATGGGTATTTATTGAAAGAATTACCGTTTTGTAGCAGTGTTGCCAGATCCGGCTGGGTCCCAGTATTTTGTACCGGTCATTTCCTGTACTTTACCACGGTTATTTCCCGGTAGTTTGCCCAGGTTAGGCCCCGGTAGTCTGCACAGGTTAGGTCCCGGTAGTCTGATGTGGTCTAGGTTAGGTTAGGTCAGGTCAGCTGTGAGTTTTTATAAATGTACACTCATAAGTACCCAAAACACTCATAGCTAAGAGGAACACCTAGGAGTAATTCATCATTGCTCTGATAGCATCTCCTAAGTAAGAGTAGGAGTAAAAATATGAGTGTATTTAGGAGTGAGCAACCTGCTATCGCTTATTAATTTCTATTTTGTGTCATAAATACCGATGCAGCAGTTAGTGGGATGCATTGTGCTAACATTTTGCACATTTATTGTTTCGTCTTTAATTTCTACTATTACTGCGTGAAAAACAACACCAATATATTTTTCTAATATTAAATTTTGTTTACATTTCCCAGTATTATGTGAAATAACAACATTGAAATAATAATACTTCCCGTTTCCCTTTCCCCGGTGCCCCAAGTTGTTATTGTTGGTTTGTGTGTTTGTGTGTCCACGCGCTTTGTACGGTGCTCCTCTGAAATACTACTATTATAGTGATGGAAAACCAACTGTCTCCTGTAAACATTAATATTTATATTTTTATTACAATTAAGGGGGGTGGGGGGGTTTAGGGGGGTCCGGGAATAATGTGACAGCTTGGGGGGGGGGGTTTGGGGGGTGCGGGAGTAGGGGGGTAGAAAGCCTGTCCCCATATTCCCGCACCCCCTTAAACCCACCCACCCCCCTAAACCCCCACCCTAAGCCTGTCCCACTATTCCCGCACCCCCCTAAACCCCCCCCAAGCCTGTCCCCATACTCCCGCACCCCCCCACCAAGCCTCTCCCACTACTCTTGCACCCCCCTAAACCCCCCCCCACCAAGCCTGACCCCCCCCCGCCCCCCGCACCCCCCTTAATAGAATAAAACAAACCTATAGTGGAAGGCAAGCGCTTCAACCAAGACGTGACTGACTACCCAAACCCGGAAAGACGCTAGGATAACATTACTCAGAAAATTAATGCTGCTTTCCCAGAGTCTGTTAGAGGGAAAGTTGATATAGAAAAAAAGTGGTGGTCACTCAAAGCACAAGGCAATGTTGACAAAGACTGACCAGTTAAAAGAATCTCCTAAGTCGCTAGGAACACCTCTACACCAACCCTATGTCTGAGAGAGAGATATGGGAATTCCTAACAGTTAGCAGGTTTAGTAAATTGCTCCTACGAGTGACTTACGAGTACTCCTAAGGACTTACGAGTACTCCTAAGGACTTACGAGTACTCCTAAGGACTTACGAGTACTCCTAAGGACTTACGAGTACTCCTAAGGACTTACGAGTACTCCTAAGCCTTCCACTTGTAAGGGCAGGTAATGAAGAGGTTATTTAATGATATTTTAATAATAATAATAATGTTTTTCTGTGTGTTTACAGTTTGGTGGACAGGCTTGGGGAGGGTGCGGGAATAGGGGGACAGGGTTGGGGGGTGCGGGAATAGGGGGACAGGCTTGGGGGGGGTGTGTGTGTAGAATTTTAATATAATATTTAATGATATTTTAATAATAATAATAATAATAATGTTTTTCTGTGTGTTTACAGTTTGGTGGATTAGGATTGGAACATGGAGGTGGTCGCCCGGGACTGGTGGCGGAGGGGGCGGGGGTGTGGTGGGGGCGGTGGAGGCAGGGGTGGGGGTGGTGGTGGTGGTGGTAGGGGTGGAGGTAGGTATATTCCACCACACCTACGTAACAGATTAGAAGATAATCCACCACCACCACCCACTGGTCCACCCACCGGTCCACCTCCACCTATTGTGCCACCAGGTTAGTACAGTACTTATTATTATAGTAGTTGTTATATTGATAGTTATAGTAGTTGTTGTGGTAGTAGTACCTACTACAACTATTGTAGTACTACTACCACTGTTGTAGTAGTAATTATAGTGGTAGTAGTACTACTACCACTGTTGTAGTAGTAATTATAGTGGTAGTAGTACTACTACCACTGTTGTAGTAGTAATTATAGTGGTAGTAATACTACTACCACTGTTGTAGTAGTAATTATAGTGGTAGTAGTACTACTACCACTGTTGTAGTAGTAATTATAGTGATAGTAGTACTACTACTATAACTTTTGTAGTAGTAGTAGTAGTGGTAGCTATATTATTATTATTACTAGTAGTTATATTATTATTATTATTATTATAGGTAGTAATAGTAATACCTATATTATTATTATTATTATTATTTAATATTAATTTTATATGCATGATTTTTCTCAATATTTTGACTTTTTGACTTTCCAAATTTTATTTAAAAAAATTTTGTTCTCGAAAAAAAAATATTGAATTTTTATTATTATTATTATTATTGAAAAATTTGATGAAAAAAAATGTTTTGAAAAATTATAATAATTCATAAAATAATTTATTTGCACCCAAAAAAATTATATATATATAAGAAATTTCCAATAATTTTGTCCTGATAATTTATAAAAAAATATTTGAAAAAAAAAAAAAATATGTATATATATAAAAAATTCCATAAATTAGGAAAATAATATTTTGATAATTTGCACCTGAAAAAAAAAATTATTAGCCAAAAATCCGTACCCAAAAAATATAAAAGCAGTTAGTTTAGAAAAAAGTTATAGAATATATATTTATTATATATATTTATATAATTAAAAAATGATATAATAGCAGTTAATATTATAGTGTTAATAATTGTGTATAAATGTTATAATTATTATTATGTAGGAATTAAATTAGGTTATTATTAATTATATATATGGGTTATAGTGTAGATATTATTAGGACATACATACATACATACATACATACATACAGTGGCTGCCAAATGTTGTGGTCTGTCTGTCTCTCTCTGTCTCTCTGTCTCTCTCTCTCTCTCTCTCTCTCTCTCTCTCTCTGTCTCTCTCTGTCTCTCTCTCTCTGTCTCTCTCTGTCTCTCTCTCTCTCTCTCTCTCTCTCTCTCTCTCTCTCTCTCTCTCTCTCTCTCTCTCTCTGTCTCTCTCTCTCTCTCTCTCTCTCTCTCTCTCTCTCTCTCTCTCTCTCTCTCTCTCTCTCTCCTCTCTCTCCTCTCTCCTCTCTCTCTCCTCTCTCTCTCTCTCTCTCAATACAGTGAATAAAACCCACTCCTGTTGACATAAAGAATATATTTCAGTAAACAGTTTTTTGTGTACACTGTTAGTATGTTCACTGGTATAATAATAATAATAATAATAATAATAATAATAATAATAATAATAAGTA
>JAWQEG010008771.1:0-10000 GCA_033782935.1 Petrolisthes cinctipes
AGAGAGAGAGAGAGAGAGAGAGAGAGAGAGAGAGAGAGAGAGAGAGAGAGAGAGAGAGAGAGAGATACCTTGTAAAACGAACATATTGGAAGAAGCAATCAGAGAGAGAGAGAGAGAGAGAGAGAGAGAGAGAGAGAGAGAGAGAGAGAGTTACCTTGTAAAACGAACATATAGGAAGAATCAATCAGTGAGAGAGACTTAACTGTTGTGACGTAATGTTTATCACTTCTCAGACCTATACAGTATGAATGAGTGACCGGTTGAGTGGCCAAGCTATATAACAGTACTTCTTCCCCCGGCAAGGACTTAGTAAACACCGGCCTGACTGACTGACTGACTGATGGGTAGGTAAACACGGTGCGGTACGAGAGACAGCTGAGGTGAAGTGAGGTCAAGTCGTGGCTGACGTGGCGTGACACCACAACTTGCCGGGAGGTCAGAGGTCACGGGGGCACGGCAGGTATATACAGTCAGTCAGTCAGTCAATCAGGCAGAAAATCAATAAGGCAGAAAGTCAGTCAGGAAGAAAGTCAGTCAGTCAGAAAGTCAGTAAGTCAATCATTAAGTCAGTCAGTTAGTCAGACAGTTAGTTAGTCAGTCAGTCAGTCACCATAGAAAGTCAGTCAGTCAATCATTCATTCATTCAGTCAGTCAGTCAGTCAGTCAGTCACCAGCAGGAGTTCGCAGCCCTTGTGATGGTTGATGAAATTATGATAGTGGAAGCAGTGGCAGACAGAATATATATCCAGAGAATGGCAGACACAATAACTCGTATGTGACAAATGAAAAATAAAAAAAACGTGAAAATAGAGGATAAAATATAATAACTACAAAATGGCAGATGACATAGATACCTTGAAGTGGCAGATGAAGTAACTAAATGGCAAATAGCAGTACAGTCGACAAAATATAACTTGAAGTGGCAGATGAAGTAACTAAATGACAAATATAGCAGTGCAGTCGACAAAATAAATCGCGTCAAACTCCTGTGCACGTTATGAGTTAAATGATGCAGTGTATTAATGTTATATATATATCCTTAGTCAGTCTCCAGCCGAGGACCCTATATAATGTAACTTTGCTATGTGATAAAAAAAAAAAAAAAAAAAACTCCCGTCAACTTATCACACAGATTTTTTTTTTTTTTTTTTAAGTTCTTTATTTACCTTTAGTACAAGCCCCAATACTCTGGGGAACGTTACCGCTAAAGTCCATGTAGTTATTTGATACATGGTTGGATATTAATATGAGTAAATATATGTAAAGTATCTACAAGCTTTAAGTTTTGTTGCCCACGCACGAGAGATTGAAGAAAAGAGTGAAATAACATGTATGGCTAAATTATTATCTTATTGCTTATCGATAACTGTAATGCAAGCCAAGATAAATTACACCACTCATTTGTATAGTTTGAGAAGCATTCACATTTAATTAAGAGGGGTATGACTTTATTGACGAATTAGAGGAAACTGATTATTCCTTCCACACAATGTAACGAAGCAACACATTCACGGAGAGAAGCTGCTTCATGACATAATTTGGAGGAATAAATAACATCCAATTCATTCACAGTACATGATTCCCTCGGTAAGCACTAAAATCAACTCATAAAATAATAATAATAATAATAATAATAATACCGGTAATAATAATAATAATTATAATAATGATAATAATAATAATAATAATAATAATAATAATAATAATAATAATAATAATAATAATAATAATAATAATAATAATAATAATAATAATAATAATAATAATAATAATAATAAAAAGACTTGATAAATATATGCTGGAAGGAAACAATGTATTTTTTTAACTTGATACATTTATAGATATTGTTATGAAAAAGATATAGAATCAAAATTTTTTGCTTGGGAATGAACATAATTACTATTGCTACACTACCTTTATATTATGGTGAGGACTCGAACCTGCTGGTACCCAAAGAACAGTACAGTATTTCCAAGCCCTGGCCACACTCAAACCTCAGAGGGCAGAATCTAGATCACTCCCTCTTCTTCACAACAATGAATATTTAAATGAACCAATTACTGTGGCCGTGAGAGTGGTCCATTGTTAAGAACCAGAAGAAGAACTCATCCACGAAAGGAAAGGCACGAGGGAAGGAAGTGTGGTGGAGTGTTAGGAAGGAAAGAAAGGTGAGGAGAGTAGGGTATGTGGGAAGAGTTTGTATGGGGTGAGTCAGGGTATGTGGGAAGGGTTTGTATGGGGTGAGTCAGGGTATGGGGGAAGGGTTTGTATGGGGTGAGTCAGGGTATGTGGGAAGGGTTTGTATGGGGTGAGTCAGGGTATGTGGGAAGGATGTGTATATAGGGTGAGTCAAGTATGGGGGAAGTGTGTCTATAGGGTGACCCAGGGTGAGGCTGGTTTGGTTTGTGGGTAGGGTGTGTATAAGGTGAGACTGGTATGGGGGAAGTGTGTCTATAGGGTGACCCAAGGTGAAGCTGGTTTGGTTTGTGGGTAGGGTGTGTATAGGGTGAATCAAGTATGGGGAAAGTGTGTCTATAGGGTGACTCAGGGTGAGGCTGGTATGTGGCAATAAAGTCCGTGGTGTTGACGATGGCTTGGTACTGTAGTGTGTATATGAAGTCATCGTATCGGTACTACACCATAAATGTTCCTACACAGGGCCCAGAGTGTGGTGGGTTGGCAGGATGGTATATATGGCATAGGCTTAGTCAGACGAGGTGAAGTAGATGGACAATAGATAGAACAGGTAAAGGGTAAGATAGATGCTATACAAGACATACCCGGTGGCCAGCAAATGTATATATCAGGTGTTTCAGATTTACTTACCACCACTGTACTTCTTCACCCTCTAAAGTGGAGTGGAGTGCAATGAACAGGCAGGCAGGCAGGCAGGCAGGCAGGCAGAGAGGCAGAGAGACAGGTAGACAGGCAGGCAGGCAGACAGGCAGGCAGGCAGAGAGGCAGAGCGACAGGCAGGCAGAGAGACAGGCAAGCAGGCAGAAAGGTAGGTAGGCAGGCAGGCATGCAGAGAGGCAGAGGCAGGCAGGCAGAGAGGTAGGCAGGCAGGCAGGCAGAGAGGCAGGCAAGCAGGCAGATAGACAGGCAGGCAGGCAGGCAGACAAGCCATGGGGCGACTTATGGTAATGACACAAGTGAAGGTCTTAACTCAGAACACGTTGCTGCTGGGGCGTCTCCTGTTTATCATCATCATCATCACTATTATTATTATCATCCATCCTACTCCTATCGAAAAAATTGTCCTTCTTCTCCTCCTTCTCGTTCTCATATTTTTCCTCCTCCTCTTCCTTCTTCTCCTCCTCTTCCTTCTTCTCCTCCTCCTCCTTCTCTTAATTTTCCTCCTCCTTTTCCTCCTGTCGTCACTCTACTCAGTCCTTGTGTCCCGATAAATTAAGTTATTCAGAATGGATAGTGAAGGTCACAAAGCTTCCACACCCGAACACCGAGGACTTCTGGTTGACTGTATAATATTCTGTCGTAAAAAAAAAAAAAAAAAAAAAATCACACACACACAAACACACACACACACATCGGCTCTATTTTGACGATGATGATTCGTACATTTGGGACTTAAGAAGAGTAAACTGTTGTGGTACATTTGATGGCTATACTGATTCCTCCAAACTATGCCAGGAAACAGAATCCTTCCTTTTGGGACTAGGGGATGTGGTTTTTTATAACAGTGTGTGGGAGGCTACGTTTGGGTCCAGTTAGCCCATAAAAATGAAGTGTTAACTAATTGAGTGCTAGTGATTCTTCCAAACTACTCCAAGCAACAGGATACTTCTATTTAATATGGGATTCAGTTTGTTTCCTCACGGGGTATGGAGAAATGCACCTAATTAATCCATTCGTCGTATATACAGTAGGCTATGCGGGCCAACAGTAAAGACATAGAGTTAGGCATTTCATTCGAAGGTGTTACAGGACTGTTGGGCGTCACTGTACACGGGGATAGAAAAATAAATAAAACGCTGGAAAATGCAAAAATGTTATGAAATTTTGATGTATCTTATCATTATTTTATTCTGATATCTACTTGTAGTGCTAGACATCTTTATCCGTCTTGTTTACAAGGAGAGAGAGACTAAATCAAGCTCGTTCCCCCAAAAAAGGTCAGTGTGTATTAGAGGATAAATAATATAATATATGATTGTCGATGTGGGATTTGCATCTCATGAGAACCCTAAACCTCTGACAACACAGTATATATTGAGTTTCTCCACCAGGAAAATATTTTATCCGCTAAATGACATAGGATTATTATATTGACAAGGAAGCACCACCACTACCTCCACCAGGTATAGCACACGAAATTGTGCATTGTGGGTGTTTTCTTGGCATTTGTTCCTGTATGGCATTGTGAACCAAAAGTCTCACTCTTATTATATATTGACTTATATTGTGGGCATTCAAAGCCGACGATAAATTATGTAGGAAACGTTCATATGCAGTCGTGGTCAATAATAATCATCCACATATGGGTATCACAAACAATATGCTGTCTAATGTTTTCACGTTCACATAATTGATTTTATTGTTTTAAGTAGTTTGTAGATGCTTGTAGTAAATAAAAAGATGGTACTTTACCAATTAACTGGAAAGGTAATCAGGTAAGAAACAGAGGGAAGCTATTAAACGTTTACGTGTGTTACCCCTAAAGATGATTATATTTTACCACGACTGTACAAGACTGAAGGTGACTATATATATGATGATGATGGTGGCTGGGTTGACTTGATGATTGATCTTAGGAGCAGATTATATTGCTGAGGAAGCTAAAAGGATTGTTCAGTGTGAGGGATAATAATAATAATAATAATAATAATAATAATAATAATGCAATTTTGTTGTTATTATTGTTGTTGTTATTATTATTGTTGTTATTATTATTATTGTTATTATTGTTTTGGTTCATATTATTTATGTTATTATTATTGTTCTTATTATTATTATTGTTCTTATTATTATTATTGTTCTTGTTAATATTATTATTCTGTGATGATGATGAGAAGGAGGATGAAAATAAAAAAAATTGGAGCATTAATAGAGTATAAGGATCATTATAAAAACAATGACGATAAAAGAGTAAAATATTAATTAAAGATTCGAAGTATACGTAGAGCAGAGACCATATACGTTTTCTGTTGTAGGTGCGTCAAAGAAAATAAACTCTAAAAATTGCAGGGTGAACCAAACCATATTTTTACCAGCCAAGTAAATAAAGAACTTAAAAAAATATATATATTATTACAATTTCATGGCTTATCACTTAGCCATCGCACACTTGGGATAGAAAGATAGGCACGAATTAGTAGAGAGAGAGAGAGAGAGAGAGATAGAGAGAGGGAGAGAAAGAAAGAGAGGTTCAAACATATAAACTTTACTTGAAAAGAGTGAGTATTTATTATGTGCATATATTGTACAATGATTTTCCTGTAAAGTTACTAATTGCTTTGTAATTGCCAGTAAATACTCCTTCACACTCCCCAAGTCAATACACACCGAGAACCCCACACTGTGTAACGTTAGATTAATACACACACACACACACACACTAACTAGAAGAATTAACACACACACACACACTAGAAGAATTAACACACACACACACACACACACACCAACACACACACACTAACTAGAAGAATTAACACACACACATACACTAGAAGAATTAACACACACACACACACTAACTAGAAGAATTAACACACACACACACACACACACACACACGCACCACCATCTAAACGTTTGACTCGTGGCCGAAAACGGATCACAAAGCAAAACCCGAGTTACCAGCTTTAGTAGACTACTTTAGTAGTGATGCCACTCTGAAATGTTCAATATCCCAAGACTAACGTCACAAAAATCCCAAGATTGAACAAAATATCCCAAGATTAACAACGATTACAGTTCTCACCTGAATTTTGAAAACTTATTGAAGAAATACATGCAGAGGCTCTTCTTCCTCTTCACTGAAGAGATCAGCATCATCAGAATACATAGTAGTCACTTCTTTCTGCTTCCTAGCAGCTTCCCTGGCGAGGTATCTTTTGTGACAATGACCATCTACTACATTTCTTATTAATGATGCCGATGGCTCCCACTGACAACATGTTGCTCCTTGTCTTGCTATCGCTTGCTTTGCCAGAAGACGGTTTGCAACCGTTGACACATGAAGTTTATTTGTTCTTTTAGTTTTGATTATGTTAAGTTGTGAGAATATTCTCTCAACACATGCTGATGAATGTGGTAGAGCTAGAAGGCTACACATGAAATCAGGTAGAAGCTTGAATTTCTGAGAGTTATTGCCATCTTTTACTGCCCGCAGTTCATGCCAGAAACTAATTGCTGAATCGCTCATGTTTTTCAGTGACTCTTTGAAATGTAGCAAATTCTTCCACTCATCTTGCAGGTCATCCAAATCTTCTTCCCTAACCAGTGTAGGAAATTTAACTGCCAATTTTATGATAGATTGCAAGCTCCTTTGGGGTGAGAGTGCTTCTTTGGGTTCAAGATCTTTTAGCATGGCAAGAGTACTGTCTTCTTCAAAAGTAAATCTCCTGACGGGGCGCAAGTAACACTAAACGCAGAATCCCATGGTGCAGGTGTGGGGGTGGGTATGGGTGGGAGGAAGGGGACAGATACGTAACCATAGCTCGTACTGAACCAAAAATTCACAGGAATAGAACCTGTGAAAACTCATAACGTGACTGTTAAGTGACGCCAAGTCTGACCTTGTATATAATAATAATAATAATAATAATAATAATAATAATAAATAAATAAATAAAAAGCAGTTTCATTAATTGAAATAGAAATCCCAAGATTTCCACTATTTACTATTAAAAATCCCAATATCCCAAGACCAAGCCCGAAATCCCAAGATCTTGGGATAAATCCCAAGGAGTGGCATCACTGCCTGAGTGCTGCTTTACCTCCCTTCCCTCCCTCCCCTCCCTATAACAACCATCCCCTCCCCACCTTCCCTTCCCCTCCCTCCCTATAACAACCATCCCCTCCCTGCCTTTCCTTCCTCCCCTCCCCTACCTTCCCTTCCTCCCCTCCCTTTTCCCTACCTTCCCCTCCTTTTTCCCTACCTTCCTTTCCTCCCCTCCCTTTTCCCTACCCTTCCCTCCCTTTTCCCTACCTTCCCCTCCTTGTAACAGCCATCTTTCCTTTCTTCAGTCCCTTCTCTCCCCTCTCTCCCTTTCCTCCCCTCTCTTCCTTTCCTCCTTTCCCCTCCCCTACCATCCCTTTCTTCCCTTCCTTCTTTCTTTTCCTTTCCTCCTTTCCCCTCCCCTACCATCCCTTTCTTCCCTTCCTTCTTTCCTTTCCTCCCTTCCCCTCCTCTATCATCCCTTTCTTCCCTTTCTTCTTTCCTTTCCTCCCTTCCCCTCCCTACAACAGCCTTCCCTTCCTTCCTACCCTCCCCTCCCTTACCTTCCCTTCCTCCCCTCCCCTACCTTCCCTTCCTTCCTTCCTTCCCTTCCTTCCTTCCTTCCTTCCTTTCCTTCCTTCCTTCCTTCCTTCTCTTTCCCTTCTCTCCTTTACAAGATCACAATACAACAACAAACACTATATAGGCCTAATGTTATCTCTCCTATATCTACTTCTATTTTGGAATCTTTGTGAATCGTGACTTAGTAAAGCTCCGGTACTCGATGGATAAGAGAGCTATTGTATCTCCATCGTCGTTCCCTCTACCATGACCTTTCTTTCCTTCATGTAAAGTATATAACAATTGATGAGAAAGGCCCACTTGTGTTTCATAATTACATAATATACACATACATAAAAAAAAGCACACAGATAAATTTTAGTTACACACTACACTTACACATCTACACTTACACGCTACACTTACACACTATGCCTTTGTGTGTACATTGTAGCCTGTCATAACACACACACACACACACACACACACACACACACACACACACACACATTCCCACACGAGCCTTCACCGCATGCAGCTGCAACACCTCACAACACACCAGACGCGAAACACACAGAAGAACACACTCACTCATCACGCTCAGCACACATGCACAGTCATATCTACACACACACACACACACACACACACACACACACACGTACACAGAATTATTAACAAAAGAAAAACTGACTGTGGATTTGATGGTGGAGATAATAATAATAATAATAATAATAATAATAATAATAATAATAATAATAATAATGGTGATTATAGTGGTGAACGGGGTATTGGTAGTAATGATAGTGAAGGGTAATGGTATTGATGGTGATAGTAGTGATATAAAAAAAATAGTAGTGGTGGTGGTGTGAAGATAGTATTGATGGTGATAGTAATGGTGGTGGTGGTCGTGTTGATGTGAAGATGATGGTGATGGGGGTGTAGGTGTAAAGGTAGTAATGATGGTGATGATGTTGGTAGTGGTAAAGGTTGTGAAGGTGGTATTGTTGATAATGGAGGTGTAGGTGTGAAGGTTGTAATGATGGTGATGGTGATGGAGGTGGAGGTGGTGTTGATAGTGGTAATAGTGGGAGTGGTAGTGGTGGTGTGAAAGTAGTAATGATGGTGACTGTAGTGGTGGAGGAGAAGGTTATGGCGGATGTGTGAAGGTGACAGTGATGGTGATTATATTGGCGGTGGTGGAGGCGTGTTTGTAGGTAGTGATGGTGATAGTAGTAGTGATGATGATGGTGGTAGAGGAGGAGAAGGTTGTGGAGGTGTGAAGGTGACAGTGATGGTGATTTTAGTAGTACTGGCGATGGTGGTGGAGGCGTGTATGTGCTAGGTAGTGATGGTGATAGTAGTAGTGATGATGATGGTGGTAGTGGTAGAGAAGGTTGTGGAAGTGTGAAGGTGACAATGATGAGGCTGCGGTTCCCTGAGCAATGCCCATGTTAAAGCTAATTACATCATTACGTTGCCTCAAGAAACTGCTTGCTATGTGTGTGTGTGTGTGTGTGTGTGTGCTACTAAGGTTATCTAGGTAATTCTAATGACCGTGTGTGTGTGTGTGTGTGTGTGTGTGTGCTCGGTTAATGCTTAGGTTATCTCGGTAATTCTAATGACCGTGTGTGTGTGTGTGTGTGTGCTCGGTTAATGCTTAGGTTATCTCGGTAATTCTAATGACTGTGGTTGCGATAGGTGTGAAATTATACTCAGCCCTCTCACTCATTCAGATTCCCACCTCAAACTCGAGTGTTGCAAATAAAGCAGAAGGAACACAAAATAGTACTCGATCGAATGTGTACCTTCGCAATAACTAAATATAGTGTAAGGATATAACCAACCCAAAATATTCTCTCTCTCTCTCTCTCTCTCTCTCTCTCTCTCTCTCTCTCTCTCTCTCTCTGTTTCCAACAAATTACATTCATTCCTGACTTTGATTGTTTACCAGGATCCATCCAAATATAAAATAATAACTTTTGATTTCTTAATGCTCACATGTCATCCTGTAAAGTTTTTATTATAATTAGACGAAATTTTTTTAAGTTGTCTTATTCAATATCCAACAAAACCAAAGAAAGAGGCAAACATTAGTGACAGCAAAAACATTTCACAGCTCCGATTGTGAAGGTAACAAACATACAAATAAACATAAGTGAAAACATAACCTTCTGTAATAAAATTGATACAACGGAAGTAATACTCATTGTTTCTCGTAATATATGTTGTTGTTTTTTTTTTTTTTTTTTTTTTTGTAGCTAAATGTTTAACAAGAAAAAATATATAGTACATAAATATATAAGAATAAAGTCGCTGTTTGTGTTGTAACTCATAGCTAACACCGTAACAGAAATAATACATATATAAAGAGAAAGAAAAACAAGATACACAATACAGGTAGATAAAGCAAAGAAACGTAGACATAGAAAACAGGAGAAGATAAGATGGATAAAGTGTTGTTGTTGTTGCTGTCTTTGTTTTATTGTCTGTTTTTATTTTTTTTTATTTATTTTTTATTTTTTTTATTGTTCT
>JAWQEG010008771.1:15000-36740 GCA_033782935.1 Petrolisthes cinctipes
GGCATAGTCAGGAGGCATCAGAAGCCATCAAGTCTCATACACGAACACAGGGTCCTTAAACTGCTGTCACACACATTCACACTCTAGGTACAAATATGAAAGTGCTGCAATACCATCCAAAACAGTGATTAACCTGTAACGCTCTGCTCTCAATCTGCGTACATTTGGGAACGAGGCACTCTGACCTGACTCTGACCCCATGTAGCTTTGCCCCGCCCCGCCCCACCCAACTCTAGGCCCCAGGAGGAAGTGGGAGGGGCTAGAGCACGACATTCCCCCTTCCCCTCCCCCTTTGCCTCTTCCCTTGTTGTGTATAATCAACCTGCACCTTGTTGTTCCAGGGTTGCCAGGTCCATGTACTATATAGTTACTCGATACTTGTTGCTTGTTGTTGTTGTTGTCCCTCAGGCCTACTCTAAAAATGGCACCCCCTCCAATTTGTGAAAAGAAAATATTAACAAGAAAACCTACACACACACATACTCTCTCTCTCTCTCTCTCTCTCTCTCTCTCTCTCTCTCTCTCTCTCTCTCTCTCTCTCTCTCTCACACACACACATTCTGCATGCATACCTGGGAGACCATTAAGAGTGTTTGGTGGAATATTAATCACTGAGATGATATGGATAGACTTCTGGGAATGACCTCTGTGTCCAGTAATAAGTTTCAATAATATTTCCTGCCCATTCAGAGGATTTTGAGGATGAATTTGTTGACCACTGCATGGCGGATTTCGCTTTTTATTTTATTTATTTATTAATAATTTATTTTATTTTATTTTTCTGACACAGATGGGGTGAAGATATGGGTGAGAGGCACGACACAGGTCCAACATAAAAAGAATTGTTAATTTTTTTGTGGGATACTTGGAGGATTACTAATTGCTCCAAAACTGTGTCTGGAAACAAACCACTTCAACTTAGGTGCATGTAGGGTATCTGTTTTTGTAGCATAAGTAATGAAGATTTTACTGGGATATACAGTATTGTACATTATATACTTTAGGTAAGCAGGAGTCTCGTGCGATTACTCCAAATTACGTCATAAAACAAATCCCTTACTCCTATAGCAAGATATTCTGTTTCTTGGTATACTTTGGAGAAAACGACCTCTTCCAAACTTGCCACTGTTATGATACCATATCGGAAGGTACAAATCCCATCCTTATCTCTTACTTGTCAACTCCGTGTTAGGACAGGAAAACGACAGTGTGTTTAAGTGATATAGCATTTTGGATGATTACAAACTCTGCCCAAACGATCAATAATACGACTCTATGACCTTAGGCACGATACTGGTACAATGAACACTTATAGTCTTGTCGCGGTTTTGTCCGAAACTTAAATGTAAATCGTGGATCATCATGACGTATAGTCCGTCGGGTTGTGTTTTATTATTCGTAACACGACTACTGGCACTCACTGTATGCTAACGACCACACCATGACCACCTCCAAACCTAGACGAGCGACGGGTTAAGGTGACATACTCTCTGGACGGTAAATTGGAAGGTCACAGATTCTTCTCAAATGTGCCACAAAACAGATTCCATATTAGTGGCACACAGGCAGTCTGTTTCCTGGCATAGATTGGAAGTTCCAGGAGCCATCCAGTTCATTAACAAAGAGATTCTTCCCCTAATGGAACCTTGATGTTGTACGCGAACTGAAGGCTCGGAATTTCCTCACTCTGTGCTTGAAGAAACTGACTCTGAGTTTAGGTACTGTTTTGTAACAAAGTATGGAGGAACCAGTAGGCTCCCATTCGTTAACAGCATTAAAGGCCTCTCTTAATACACTTGACATGGACGAGAGGAAGGCTAATGGATGAAGGTGAGTGCATGTTAACTCATAGAGCTCGTGTCTGGTTTGTGTGTTCTTTTCATCTTTAATCAACACGTTTGTTAGCTTTATAATATAAAAATTATTTTGGTCCTCTAATGTCATTCAAGTATCAGGCAACAAGTAACTCACAATAGGAGATCGACCCCCCAAAAATTAATTAGTATATTTCATAATTATTATAAGAATACAAAGGGATCAGAAATAACGAGTTTATTAAACCTGATTACTGTCTAGTGTGTGAATGATTTCGTCTGACTACCCACGAGTATTTTCTAGCAGGATAGAAAAATATAAAATACAACTCCTTGGAAATGTTACCTAAGTGAACAATTAGCCTCCGTTTTTCACGAGACTCTTAAGGACAGGGAGGGACAAGTCGTGTAATTTTGCTGGCCGGGTGTGGGAAATGACTGTGTGTTGTGAAGGATCGAGTCATCAGCTTAGCAAAGGGAGGAAGGTGTAATGTGTTTATAGGTGAGGTATATTATGGTGTGTGTGTGTGTGTGAGAGAGAGAGAGAGAGAGAGAGAGAGAGAGAGAGAGAGAGAGAGAGAGAGAGAATAATTAAAATATATGCGGTATACAGAGAAGGAATGGGGAAAAGTAATGAAGCAAGTATATTATCAGAAGAGAGAGAGAGAGAGAGAGAGAGAGAGAGAGAGAGAGAGAGAGAGAGAGAGAGAGAGAGAGAGAGAGAGAGAGAGAGAGAGGTTGGGAAGGAGGAAAGGAAAGGAGAGAGAGAGAGAGAGAGAGAGGTTGGGAGGGAGGAAAGGAAAGGAAGAGGAGAGGAGAGAGAGAGAGAGAGAGAGAGAGAGAGAGAGAGAGAGAGAGAGAGAGAGAGAGAGAGAGAGAGAGAGAGAAGAGAGAGAGAGAGAGAGAAGAGAGAGAGAGAGAGAGAGGTTGGGAGGGAGGAAAGGAAAGGAGAGAGGGAGAGAGAGAGAAGTTGGGAGGGAGGAAAGGAAAGGAGAGAGGGAGGGTGGGAGGGAGGAAAGGAAAGGAGAGAGAGAGAGAGGTTGGGAGGGAGGAAAGGAAAGGAATGGAGAGAGAGAGAAAGAGAGAGAGAAGTTGGGAGGGAGGAAAGGAAAGGAGAGAGGGAGGGTGGGAGGGAGGAAAGGAAAGGGGGGAGGGGGGAGGGAGGACTAGAGGGTGAGAGTCAGGGAGGTAAAAGTGAACATTGCCTGAGGCGTCCCAGCTGCTTGGGTTCTACTACAGCCACTGCTACTGATAATGGTCTCCTTTGTGTGTGTGTGTGTGTGTGTGTGTGTGTGTGTCCTCCATGTCTGCCCTGCCCTTACCAATACCCACTCCCTCCAATCTCCAATACCTATGCCCTTCACTCTCCAATACCCTCTTTCTCCCATTTCCAATACCCACTGCCTCCACTCTCCAATACCTATGCCCTTCACTCTCCAATACCCTCTTTCTCCCATTTCCAATACCCACTGCCTCCACTCTCCAATACTCACTCCCTCCACTCTCCAATACTCACTCCCTCCACTCTCCAATACCCACTCCCTCCTCTCTCCAATACCCATGCCCTTCCCTCTCCAATACTCACTCCCTTCCCTCTCCAATACCCACTCCCTCCACTCTCCAATACACACGTCCTCCCCTCTCACTACCCATACCACGCCGTATCTAATAGTAGTGCCCTCCTTTCTTTCAGCCCCACGCCCTCCTTTCTCTCTTCACTATCCACGCCTCTCCTCCTCTCTTCACTATCCACGCCTCTTCTCCTCTCTTCAATACCCACGCCTCTCTTTTTTCTTTTCACTACCCACGCCTCTCTTCCTCATTCCAGTACCCACCACGCCTTCCCTCCTCATTCCAGTACCCAGCACGCCTTCCCTCCTCATTCCAGTACCCACCACGCCTTCAATCCTCTCTCCAGTACCCCTATTCCAGTTCCCACGCATTTCCTCCTCATTCCAGTTCCCCCACCACTCCCCTCTCCTCTCCAGTACCATCGCCTCGCCTTGTCCATCTCTCATACTCACCTTCTCTTACCTGGTCGCCGCCCTCACCTGCCTGTTCACCTGTCCCAGCCCATATACCCACCTGCAACCATTCACTTTTAACCTGCATACACCCATGTCTTCCCAACACTCACCCACCTGCACCCAGTAACCCACTCACACACACCTACTCCACTTCCACTCACATACACCCACTCACACACATCCACTCACACAGACCCACTCCACACCCACTCACACACATACACCTTCCCCACACCCTTGCACCCACATAGAAATAAGTAAATAGATAGACAGTGTGTGTGTCTGACGTTCACGATGGTGGACGACAGCATTGATAGTGATGATGACCACTACGACAACGAAGATGGTTTTCTACTGTAACTAACGTCAAGGCCAGTGTCAATCTTTACCCTTACTCAGTGTTATTTAACCTTTTACACACTACTGCCTCTTACTCAATGTTTGTTTGTCTGGCTAGCCGTGTGAGTCAGTCATTCAGTCATTTCCTTGGCCACCACCAGAGCAGGAAACTCCCCCGCTCTGAAAGGAAAAGTATATTAGCACTGAACTAACTAACTAACCAACTGCTCCACGGTCGCTGCACACACATGTTACGTCATCGAGGGGGAGGGAGGAGGGGAGGGTACAGTCGCCTCCACAAATAACGAGTACAAAGTCCGGTGGATTTGGCGAAATGGGCCTCCACCGTGTTTGTTTTCGTAGCGTCCTTGTGGTGGATATTTTAGCAAAAGTGAGTTTTATCCATTCAAATTCTATTACCTGCATTGCATTATTTTATCTTTTGCTGTATTTTTGTATGATACAGAGAGAGAGAGAGAGAGAGAGAGAGGCCCGTGCTACCTGGCCTGTTCCTTGTCCTATCCTATTTCACCTGTGGGAAAGTGGGGTGGCCCTGTGAATGGAGAGGTGGGAGGGGAATGGGAATGACGAAGGAAAGGAAAGAAGAGAGGACGCGAGAGTGCCAGCTTGATATGGAGAGAGAGGTGAGATGAGAAAAGTGGAATGACGAAGGAAAGGAGGGTAGCGGGGTATAGACAGGAGGAAGGGAAGTGGAATTAGACAGGAAGGAGGAAAGTGGAATGACGAAGGAAGGGAGGGATGTGGGGTAGACAGGAGGAAGGGAAGTGGAATGTCGATAGGAAGGGAGGGAAGGAAATTAGACAGGAAGGAGGGAAATGGAATGTCGAAGGAAGGGAGGGAAGTGGTGTCTAGACAAGAGGGAGGGAAGTGAAATGACGAAAGGAAGGGAGGGATGTGGGGTAGACAGGAGGAAGGGAAGTGGAATGACGAAAGGAAGGGAGGGAAGTGGAATGATGAAGGAAGGGAGGGAAGAGGGGTATAGACAGGACGGGAGAGTGCCAAGGAAAGAGGGACGAATGAAGAAATAAAAATATGAAGGAAAAAAATACCATTCCTACTGAACTTCTGCCTCCTCTCCTTGATGCAAAACAGGAGAGAAGGAGAGGCAGAGGGATTGAGATAAGGGAGATAATTGGAAGGAGGGGAGGTAAGGGGTATTAATAGATATTGAAGATTGAAAGAGAGTGAGAGGGAAATAGACAGAGAGAGAAAGATAAGGGGGAAATAGAAAAAAAAATCATGGACGTGAGAAAAAAGAAAGGTTGGAAAAAGTAGAATATGGAGAAGGAGAAGGCTGGATAAGCAGGGACAAGACATATAGAGGGAAGCAGAGGAGAAGGAGAAGGAGGAGGAGGGCGAGGAGACTGTCACATCACCACTAAAGGAAAGTGAAGGAAGACAGGGGGTAATGTAGAGAGAATGTGGGGAGGCAAGAGCATAGGAGTGACAGCAGGAAAGAGTTGGAGTGGGTATAGGTGTACGAGGGAGGGGAGAAGGTTAGAGAGGAGTTGAGAAGAAAGAAGGGAAAAGGTGATAAAGGAGTGGAAAAGAAAGAGAAAAATTGAGAGAGGAGTAGAGAAGAAAGGGAGAGAGAGGGAGAAGGTGAGAAGGAAGGGAAAAGAAGAGAGAGGAGTCGAGAAAAAATGGAGAGAGTGGGAAAGGAGAGGAATAGTGGAATGGAAAAATGTGAAGAGATACATAAGAATGAGATGTAAAATAGAATGCAACTGCTGTGTAAAAGAGAGAGAGAGAGAGAGAGAGAGAGAGAGAGAGAGAGAGAGAGAGAAGTAGTGAAGCCAAACACCAGCCACTGAGGACAAAGAGATGGGGTTGCTTGACGTTCATGAGGGTTGGTGGGGTGAAGGGGGGGGAGGTGAGGGGGAGGAACTATACACTGCAAATAAAAACACAAACCAGCAACACAGGCAAGACTATAGATGCAATGCTGGCCTGTTTATTATTATTATTATTATTATTATTATTATTATTATTATTATTACGGTATGTTTTATTTTTTATTTATTATTATTATTATTACTATTTCTATTTTATTATTATTACTATTTCTATTTTATTATTATTACTATTTCTATTTTATTATTATTACTATTTCTATTTTATTATCATTACTATTTCTATTTTATTATTATAGTCATTATTATTTTTATTATTATTAATATTATTAGTATTATTATCATTATTATTATTATTATTATTGTTATTATTATTCGTTTGTTTGCATGTTCTTTTTTTGTACTTGCTGACCAACTGTTGTAGAAATGTATTCCAACTAAGTAAACCACACAGACCATGTAGCACACTGAGGCTACAAGAGGATGATCATTGCAGTAAGTTGGCAGTAACACACCAACTCTCTTCTCCACTCCTCTCTCATCTTTTCCCTTTCCTCTCTCACCTTCTCCCTTTCTTCTCTCCTCCTCTCTCAATTTTTCTCTTTCTTTTCCACTCATTTATCACCTATTCCCTTCTTTCTCACCTTCTCAGCCACTTGGAACTTGGATGAGAGATAGTAAGACCACAACTGCATTAACCCAGTAAACAAGAAAGATACTTACTTATTCATTACTCTGTATATCTATAGCATTGAATAAGTATATATTTTTTACACTTACCTGAAACATCAAAGACCGTGTTTCCTTAGACATTTATCCAACTGGAGGTGACTTAATTAATAGTTTATTTACGTACAGTATCTCTTTCTTCATTAAAATTTTTGTAAACATTAAGAGGTTATGTAGGAGGAAAGTCATACAGAGTTCAAGCCAATGATAAGTATATAGTCTATATCATGGCCGAGTGCATGGTGTGGGCGACCTTCACGTCTCTTGCAATTCCGACATTCCAACCCAGCAGATGCAATAGCAGAGATTGCATTATCTTGACCCACATGTGCATCACATTAACCCTTTCCTGCACGGATCAGCAGCAGTTTCTCAGGATTCAGGGTCGTTCTTCTATTCAAACCCGTCAGATTATAATGTTGCCGTCACTGAGCAAGAAATTACTATCCGAGGAGAAGTTTTATTAAGGGGAGGTTTTCTTGTTTGTGAATTGGAAGGTCTGTGATTCCTCCAAACTATGCCACGAAACAACCAACAGATCCCTTCTTAGTACCATTGAGGGCTTCTGTTTTCTGGTATAGTTAGGAGGAATCAGTAGCCTCCCAATGTACCAACAAGAAAACCTCCCCTTAAGGACATTTCGTTGCCAAAGAAAGATGCTATTGAACTTCTATGTGGTTTGAGTATTTAAACTGTTATACTGCTACTGATAAATACGTATAATGCATGAGGAAACCAAAGAACACTAACTATATAGTGATATACACATAATTTTTCTTTCATATATCATGCAAAGATCATTATAGTTTATAATATAACTAATGTAAAATATGTCAGTCACCATCGAAGTTAAAATGTGCAAGAATAAATGAACTCGTGAATGACTGAATGAATAAATACGTGAATAAAATTAATGAATGAAAGAACATCCATCCTGGCACAATACGGTCAGATCCATTAGCATCAGTCGAAGTGCTAATCAAAACAGAGCAAATTCGAGCTGCAGTAAGGGGGGTAATTCACTGTTGTTACATATTGGAGTGCCATGATTCCTCCAAAGTATGCCAGGAAACAGGACCAGATGAACAAAAATAAATGGTGTTCTGTTGCTTGGAATAGTTTGGAGGAATCAGTTACTCCAGATTTGCCAACACTGTACTTTCCCCTTAAGCGTTTGTCTCCGCCGAACCTGAAACCACAACATAATGACGTGAGTGATGCAGCCACTGATCACAAGGCACGCCGGAAGTTGAAACAATCTGTCTATGATGTGTTGGGCGTGTTATTATTTGACACACACACACACACACACACACACACACACACACACACACACACACACACACACACACACATACATACATACATACACATATACACACACACATAAACACATATACACACACACACATACATACATGCATACATACACATATATACACACACACACACATACACTTACACACACACACACACACACACACACTCAAGAAACTGTTCAATATTTTGTAGTTAGTCAGTCAGCTACTCGAGGTTTATTAACAGTAAGACATATACTTACAAAACCCTTTATATATATCTATGTGCTGTTGGTGAATTGGATGGCTATTGATTACTCCAAACTACATCACAAAACATAATTACCACCCATTCGTCTACTGAGATGATCTGTTTCCTGACATAGTTTGGAGGAATCAGTAATCCTCCAGTTAGCCCACAGCAAGCCAATCCTCCAAATTGGACCCTTAATTACTTATCGGTGTTAATTAAGGGGGTAATTCACTTTTGTTACATTGGAGTGCCTTGATTCCTCCAAAGTATGCCAGGAAACAGGACCAGATGAACAAAAATAATGGTATTCTGTTGCTTGGAATAGTTTGGAGGATTCAGTTGTTCCAGATTTACAAACACACAATTTCCCCCTTAATTAATGAGTTTGTTCTCTTGCTTGGTTGTATCGGCGTCACACCACTTTCACCTTCCTTCGTGTCAATCTGGGTTAATCTCCACTCCTTGGTGACATCATAACAGGTCGCGGCAGGAAGTTCGATTATTATTATTACTGTTGTCATGTGGGATTGGTGGTGACGTGGGTATTCTCTCTCTCTCTCTCTCTCTCTCTCTCTCTCTCTCTCTCTCTCTCTCTCTCTCTCTCTCTCTTAATAAAATATCTTTTTGTGTGGGTTTGGAAGACCTATTAAGCTAATGTATGTTTTTCTAACTCTTTTTCTTTAGTAATGTAGCCTACCTGTAATATAATAATAGATAGTTTATTTTTATCTTAATTTACTACTATAATACACTATCAGTCGTTCTTTTAGTTAATCGATATTATCCCACTAATGTTTATCTTTCCGCTGTGTCTATCAGTCTGTCAGTCACACTTCATCATTATCAGCCCCCGTCTCTATGCTATCTCTCACTCCTTCTCACCCTCATTGGTCCCCTCTCGACTCTTTCTCTCCCCTTCTCACCAATATAATCACCCTCTATGTTCTTTCTCATCTTATCACGTTCATAATTCACCCTTTCTACTCTTCGTCTCCCCATCTCAGCTTCACTATAATCCCCTTTCTATTCTTTTTTGTCTCTTTTATACTGATCTCTCTCTATACTCTTTCTTTCCCCCCCTCTTATCTTATCTTACACTGATTGCTCTCTTCTCATCCCTTCCTCCTCATATTATAAAGATTGGCTTACTGACTCTCGACTCTACCTCAGCCCATTAAACCGTGGGTGGAATTCGGTGATACTGAGATGACAACAGCACCCCTCTTCCCCTGATGGTGCTGAAGACGACTGAAACGCACCAGTGACTTTGGACAACGTTTATACTCTCTTGTCTCACAAATGCTCGTCTAAGGTTCGATTTGCGGTTGACGTAATTTAGTCTTATATATTCGCACGGAATTGTATGCTTGTTTGGGTTTCACACTCTCTTACAGGCTGAGCTTGAGGACCTTGTGATTGTGCATGGAAATTGGAGGCTTTTGATTCCTCCTGACTGTGCTATGAAACACGCTCCTTTCATATAGGTGGTGTTTTGTGGAAATATTTGAAGGACTCATTAACCTCCAATTTTCTGACTGCATCACAAGGTCCCTTTAAGTAAAGGGTATCAAAGGTTGAGGTACAGGCAAGTCACCTGGTATGTTTTATTACTCCAAAAGAGGGGTGTCATATTAATATTAACTTGTAAACTTCCTCGGGTAAAGTATTATCATCACTGATTAAAAGTAATTTTCAGGCAGAAACGTGCTGCTCGCATTAATCATGAATGCATGACGGCTAAGAGATTATAAAAGTACAGTAGTTTGTGGTTCATCATACGAATGGTTTGCGATTTTAAGAAGCTTAAAAATGATTTTTTCTCCGACAGGTATAGGGAAACATTTTGGGTCAGTACTTGATTTGATAAAGTTTGTGGAGAGTTAAAATCGTGAGACAACTGGGCATAATTTTCTCTACACACTACGATCAGATCCTGATGATTTTAGTATCCAGTCATTAAAGAAACTGTCACTGAGGTCGAGGAATGTGGGGACAGGACAGCAAAACTCCTAACTGAACACCCTCGGGGCAAGACCAGCCAGCCAGCCAGCCAGTCAGCAGCCAGCCAGGGAAGGAAGGTCGTGAGGGCACAAGGAAAGATGACTGACGTAAATAAATGCCTAACTGCAGAGACACACATGAATGAAGCTACTGCGTCCCTGTAGAGGCGTGATCCTGTGCTTAGTAGGAAGTATTGTATGGATTGTGTAGTGAGGCATGGAGAGCAAGTTCTTCGATGGCTGAAGCCCAAACTAACTGAACGTAAATTGATGAGAGCACCTGGGACTGAGGAGATTACACCGGTACCGTCCCTCTGGCGGGCGTACGAACATACCATCCACTCCCTCTCTTCCTTCGTTATGGTCATGTTTTATGGCTTTCATTTGTTAGTTAAGATTATAATTGTATTAAAACTACGTCATTAAACTTCAAATATTTTCGGTAAATAAAAAACTGGGCTGTGTTATGCGTATTGGTTCAGTACGTCTCTTTCCGACGAGGGGCGGCACCAGCGCTCAAACCATAATAACGTGTGCGTGGTGGATGTGTGGTGTGGTGTGAACGCCGGGGAATTTCCAGTCTAAGTCAATGAGTTACTATGTGTTGGAAGGTGCAAGTGTACGAAGTGAATCTATGGTGATGATGTGTGTGTATTAGTGTACTCGTCTGTTGTATGGATAGTGAACAGCATGGTGAGTGATAAACAGAAGAAGGTGCTGGGCTTCCTCAAGGCTCGGTCTGGCAGGAGGGATCGAGACAACACCTCCAGTAAGAACAGGTAAGCCAAGGCGAGTTCAACGTCCATCCGTCAACATGCACTCGCTGCTCGTACATACCTGGTTGTTGTAGTTTAGCAAGTTGTGAAGCGGCGTACCCTTGCGAAAGACCTTATGAGATGAGATGGTGAGGGAGAGGGATGGTGATGTCGCAGGCAAGGGTCGCTTCCCTCGCCACCACAGGCTCAACAGGTCACTCTGGAGATCACCACTTTTGGGAGCGTTCAACTTTCGCGTTACGGACCAGGAGGCTATAAATTGGTCGCCAAATTGTAAATGGCAGCTTTCAGTGTATGCTATATTAACATGGGGTACTTACAACACGTATTTAATGATTGGTATAAGAAAGGCGTGCGAGAGTAATAGTATATGCTCGAATTTATTGTCCGGCAGAAATAGCTGTACAAGGAGGAGGAAGGAAGCCCTCACAGAGTCGTTCATATTTTTGGAGTATTATTTTTTATATATACTGTATATAAGAACACACACACACACACACACACCCACACTTCCTGGTGGTTTTACTGGCCTGAGATTTGAGCTCGTTTTTTAATCTCCATTAGCACTAGGATCTCACTCTTACACATAAAGGATTGATGACTGAGCTTCATCCCTTGAACGGTAAAATGTTAATTAAGAGGAAGAATCCGTTAGAAGCAGACTTAAGCAATTACATATTTCGTTTTACCGTGTGTGATCATGTTTTAATTAATTTTGAGGAATTCTTGTTTTATATTAAAGAATTGGCATATGTTTCTTCTTAGGTGTAGGCTTCAGTAGATTATAATTATATCAGATGTCAACAAATAAAGCAATGTAAAATTTTTGTAAGATTTATATTAGGCTACTTGCACTATAGCAACTATCAGTATAACGTCGTTACTGTTGTCATACGTCGTAATTCGAACTATTTAACTTTATGATAAAAAAAAAACTCCAGCTGAGGAGACCACTGCATCACAGGGTCCTTGTGAGGTGGAAGGGATTCCGGTTCTCAAGGCAGGCTACCAGGCTCGAATCCCCTGACCAAGTTACTAGGGTTTCACATTAAGGAACCACTACTGAAATATTCGTATGTGTGTGTGTGTGTGTGTGTATTATGATGGTGGGAGGAATGTTATGGTGAAGGTGGTGGATTTTTTTCTTATGATGTTAAGAATAATGTGAGGGCTGTGAGTGAGTTGTGATGGTGTGTGTGTTTGGTGATGGTGAGAGTAAGGTAATATGATAGTGAGGGTGGGTTGTGGTGTGTTGTGTTGTGTTGGCCGTTGATTTGAGAACTAGGCTATTGTATTAGTGCGATCTATAGAAGGTAGGCGAAGGAATATGAGACTATAGCGTAAAGAAATAGCCTACCCTATGTATACATGTCAAACCTAATAGATTATCATATTGTGAAATCAAATATATCAGTAAGGAAGATTGGGATGAAAGAAGCTGTGTAGTATGACGGATGTTAGTGATGGGTGGAGCGAGGATGTATGTTTTTATTGGTGTAAAAACGGAGGTGACAATAGGACTAAAGGAAATTGTGGTGGTTATAATTCTCGTGATTGGGGAGATAGTGGTAGTAATGACGGAGGAAGCGAATGGTGTAGTAGTGATGAAGGAAACGAGGGAGATATGGTGATGAAAGAAGAGAAGGGGGGAGGAGGAGGGTAGGACGTACTGACAGAGGTAGAGAAGGGTTGGGCGGTTCATGGGCCACGGCAAAAAGAAAGAAAGGTAATAAGGGGACAGGGAGAGTTGCACGTTTCCCAACTGTTCTATCTTTATAACGAAATTCTTTTCCATAACGGCTGTCACAAGTTATAGGTTAGAATGGCTAGATAAGGTTGAGTTGCTTTGGGTTCAATTGGGTTGCATCAGATCACATGAATGCTACTTATTATATTTAGCACAAGGCACTTGGGGGGAAATAAACAATTGCAAAGGCTCCAAGGAAAACGTTTGAAAACCTGGTGGGCTTCTTCCTACCCTACGACAGATAGTAAAAATTGTAAAGGGTCGACCTTACAGTGGCTTTATTTGATGGACTAGACCTCACCTCGCAAAAATAAGTTTTACAAATATTATTATCACAATTTTTAACAGAATTTTTTTTTAAATTTAATGTTAAAGCAATTTCTAAATAATGAGTTAATATTGTAGAGGTAGTTGTAGTGAAATTGTAGTGGTAGTTTAAAACTTGAAGTGATAAAATGGATTGAAATTCTTAAATTTTGATGTGAAAGTCTTAAATCTGAACATTGTTATGCAGAACCCTTTGCTCCATCTGTTACCCTCCAGTGAAGTCGTGCAGTTTATCTGGGTGACAGTTGGTTGTCGTGCCTGTTGAAATATGCTTTTGTGTGTGTGTGTGTGTGTGTGTGTGTGTTATGGTACTGTTCTTAAGTATACTAGGATTCTGTGAATGTGTTGTGTGTTTGATGTGACGACGTACTGTACCGTACAACAAATGACGTGTGTTGGGAGAAGTTTAACTTTATGCATAATTTATGGTGTGTGTGTGTGGGGGGGGGGGTATGATTGCTTGCTTGCATGTGTTATGATTGTATACGTGTAGTGTGTGTATGTGCGTTCTGGTTTCACAATATTATATGGCGTGTGGTATAGCTGCACGTATAGGTTGTGCGTCTTTTGACAGGTTGCTAATTTTTTGTGTGTAGCCAATGTGGAGAGAGAGAGAGAGAGAGAGAGAGAGAGAGAGAGAGAGAGAGAAACACCTAAACATAACCAGCATTGCTTACTCCTGTAAATATGATATGAAATGTTTGTGGGCTCAGTGAAGCCTATTTGTAACACAGAGCTACCCCCAGATACACGTACGGCTCTTCTCTTATAGGTGTGAAGGTGTAACTAACCTAGCCTAAGTTTTGGTGAGGCTGCCTTGGTTATAGCCCATGCAAGCCTCTCAGTGGTGTGGTTAGGTGTGACGCTCATAAACACTGGGTGGCAGGGGGTAGGGGAAGAGGAGAGAGTTCAGAGCCCAGCAAGGTGTGCACGGTAGCCAACAAAAGTTAAGGATCGATAACAAATGCTTTAGCTGTAATCCGTAAGAGGTCTGGAAATGTGGCGATTCATACGTTTCCATATACACGTAACGTAATGACAGGAGGGTAAACATGTATTAATTTCCCTGCAGGTAGCTTTGGCACGATCGGTATAGCCTAATAAAGTTAGAGGTAATTTTGAAGGATGGGAGAAAAGATGAGATTTGTGTCGGTCGGCAACTGTACCTGTATTGATCTGAGGTGAGAGCAGGTGACGTCACACACACACACACACACACACACACACGCCACGCTGAACCTTGTACTACAACACCAAGCCAAGGGAAGTGAGGGTTAGGCTACACAAACTATTACTCCCATCATCCAGCGTCATTTCTCTAATGAATACGGGCCCAGACTGACATAAATTCTGGTTCACTCCTATGCTAAGGGTTGATTCGTAAGCGTTCATTCATGACACGGTCTAGCTAAACCCGGCACTGCTTTGAAACCATAACACACTCTCGTACTTTATGAGGAGGAAAATGATCCAATGTTTCAAAATGGACCTGAACACTTTGGCGAGGTCATTGATGCAAATATACAAACAAGTGAAAATTCTGAAAGGTTTAATATATACCGGCTGTGGCTTCTGGGGGGTAAGATGGTGACGACGAAATTATTGGATGATATTATTCATTCAAAGATCTGCCAAATATCGACCTCGCTTCAGTATTGCTTTTGTTTAAGTGCTGGTAAATGTTTAGGTTGTAATGTTTATTTGCTTCAGTCAGTGTTAACAGTTCATCCCTCCAAATGTTGAATGACGTCTAACAAGATGTAAACCTGAGAGTCTTATCACTATCGTCATAGGCCTATATAAATGTAGGTTTCAGTAGGACGAATTAAGGTACATGTTACGCCTCGCTTTCTGCACAAATATTTGTAGACGTACAGACGGTAATTGACTCAGGTATTTAGTTTATTCTTGCACCACCATTATGTGTTCGCCACGGCTACTGTACTGAGTGTATTTACTTGGCCATCAAGGCTCTGTTTAACACCTTTCCAAGGACTGCCTGGCACAGTCGACGTTAGAATTTCTATTTGAGGATACTGCAAGATATACCATGGATTAGATGACCAAAAAGCTCATACGGTGATTTTCATACGACATTACTTTTTTCGATTTAGCTTGCTTAGCCCAGCACCGTACCAATGGCTAAAATAGCTGGTGTGTGTGTGTGTGTGTGTGTGTGTTGGCCATCGGACGTGCTGTTTACCCCCAAAGGTGTGAAGTTGGTGGCTGGGTGCTGGGTATCATTGTTGACACTCCTTCACCCTGCTTGGCGCTTATGCTGATCAAGCTATATATATATTATCTTTTTGTAAGTACTATAGATGGTGTAATATATCTGATGTTTGTGAGTTCTTTGTAGGGTGAATGGGAACGGAATGTATAGAAGGAATTCTAATGGAGCTGCCTCATACATATTAAACAACGGGCATTACCAAGTATCCTAATAGTGTTGTTATGCTCTTTAATCGCCAATACAAAATGCAAGTACAAGAAAAATATGATAGAAATACACTCGCTATCGCCCCCAGACATATCGACAAATTGGTAACCTTGAATGACTCCACGCTGCCTGTTCCTCCTCGAAATGGAGTGCTACTGATTCCTCCAATCAGTTCTACACACCCTATTCGTAAGTTCAGGTTGCCTTTTTCCTTGCATCGTTTGGAGGAATATATAGTTCTAAAATGCGACTAGAAGAGATGGCCTCCTTAAGGGGGTGCGGGAGTAGGGGGGGGGGTGCGGGAATAAGGGGAGAGGCTTGGGGTGGGTAGAAAGCCTGTCCCCTATTCCCGCACTCCCCTAAACCTCTCCCCAGCCTGTCCCCCTACTCCCGCACCCCACTAACCCCCCCCCTCCAGCCTGCCCCCCTTCTCCCGCACCCCCCAGCCTGTCCCCCTATTCCCGCACCCCCTTAAATAGGCCTACATCTATCCAGGCTTCCCCCCCAAACAACACTCGTCCACTATGCTATTGCAGAGTGGCCAGCTGGTTCCCGTTCCCTGCTCGTAATATTTCCGAACTACTTTTAGCTAAAACCATTGGCAGACTTACTGTACTAGATTTTACGTCTCGTCTACATAAGCTGACTAAACTAGTGATAGCCACCACCTTCGTCAGAGAAGCGTGAGAAATGTACTTGTAGGCTTCACAGCAAGATCTTCATCTTACCAAACAATGCGACAAGCTCCTCTTAACCCATATTTCAGCTTGTGGAGCTTCTCTTTGACACACAACACTGAAGAAGCACTCACACTCCCCTTCATCAGTTTAACTTATAGGCTTCACAAATGTCTGACAACGTGTGTATGTGTATCTAACACAGGCCGACTTGATTTGCCTTACGGAAGTACCCACTGAGTTCCTAGTAATCAGTGCAATTTCAATATACCCATAAGCACAAGTTCAGGTCTTAGATAACAAACTTGGATTAAAGGGGTCGTCTGTTATGATCGAATTGGAGGGCCACTGATTTCAACAACCTATGCAAGGAGACAGACAAGTGCAGCAGTACCTATACAAAATTATATGAGATCTGTTTCGTAGTAGAATTTAGAGGAGTCTGTACCTCCCCATTTCACCAACAACGTATGACCCTGGTAATGACAAACAATTTCAAATTCCTCTAGAAAATCAAGGATAATTTTAAACCAAGAAATGATCTGCGCTATATAGATTATCACGTGTTTCATATGGTCCTATGGGAATTTTTTTTCTATGCCTCTGTTCGATAGTTGCTGAAAGTTTACATCACTATAAGATTGGGCCTTTCAGTTAATTTGGTCTATTAAATATGTGTGAATAGTACTGAATCTACCCTTACTTAGTAGCCTAATACCTAGAAGGAAAATGTTTCGGAATTTGTTTTGATGATGGAGCAGAAATACATATGGTCTGTGACGTTACATCTGAGTTGCCAGTGTCTATGTATGTGTGTGCATGTGTGCGTGCGCGCCAGCGTCCTCTTGGAACTGGAGAGAGAGGAATGTAGGGTGACTCACTCAGCTACTGCCCAGGCCCCCCTAGCACCAACACACACACACACACACACACACACACTTGTCACCTTACCACCACACCTGCACCACTCACGTAGGTATTGTACACTTGTAACCTGTATAGCCAACTGTATGTCGCACACATATCGTATCACAAGATTTCTTAAACTTCTCACACCAAACCTACAGTAACCCTGCTAGCTAATCCTTATCTATTTGATATCAATTTATAACATCTTCAAACAAATAACACAACTTCTCGTTTCAGTATACGTTCACTTTATCATATAACGTCAGAGCCAGTTCACCGCTACCTATACACATTTATTATTATTATTATTATTATTTTTTTTTTTATTTTTTTTTATTTTTCTGTACTGGATATCCGTCACAGCGCTCTGCCATTTACACGTCATGGAAGCAGAACAATTACGTGAGTCATAATTATCATCTAGCTTCTATCTACCCTCCTCCTTCCTTCACGTGATCCTTCCACCATCGCTTCACCACATAACCTCACTCTGTCACACACATCTGTCTCATACACATCCACATAACATTCCGCACTGAATCATCACATTTTTACACTCATCTGACAGTGCCATCTTCACCACTGTCACGTCTCAGAGGGGAGGAGGCAGACCAAGATCAGAGACATCTTCACGGGGAGGCACACACACACACACACACACACCCAAACACACACACACACCCACGAGGAATATTACAGTACATAGTGTTCATAAATTATCTGAACAAATTTTCTTGAATATACAATAAAATCTGTTCAGAAAATTTATGGGCACCATATGTTCTACTCACATGTGCTGTAATTTTGCATGTTTTAAAACTTTTTTAATATATTTACCGTAGGTTCAGGGCTGACGGATAATGGATTGAAATTCCAAGTGTCGTACCTATTAGCCTTATATACCACAGAACTTCACGATGTTTGTCATATAAAAAAGGTACCGTACCGTAGCAACTAATATCCACGGTACGGCTTGTCTCATGATCGTTGGAGAAACACTATAGTCTACAGGTACTGGTTCTTATTCATCTATGACTGTTCCTTTAGAGTTTTCTATTGTTAACTATGACTTTCAAACAATGCAAGCAGCGCTGGAGTACAAGCACAACAGGGAAGCCACACAACACCATCCTGTCATCCACACCACTGCGTGTCAAATGACTTTGCAACCTTTACGTACCACACATTCCTTGAGTACTTGAAGTACTTCTTGCTAACGCAGAAGGGTTCAGAGGTTTAAGTAACTATATATATATATATATATTAGCGTTGCGAATTAACACCTTCCTGATAAATGCACTCAGCTCAGGCAAGTGTTAATTGAAACTGAGTATTTTTTAATGAATTAAAGTGGTGTGAAATATTTACACCACACGAAAACATTTATAGTCTTGTCTGTATAAAATAACTTCCACCCTTTGGATGGAGTACGGTACCTCATCACATTTTCTTCCAAGACAATATATATAACGCTATACGGGGAGGGTAGTCTTAACTTTGGTATGAGAGAACAAGAGATGCATTGTTCCTTCCCACAACCATTGGACCCCTGTTGACTGATTTTTTCTTTTCCCATTGTATATACGGTGTGCATTACGTGATGACTGCTTTCCTTTGTTTTGACACAGAAAGGATCAAGGGTTGGTAGAGTAAACCCTTGATATAACACGAATAAATACTTAACCTTTATTCTCCACTTCATTTCACACTCAGTCTCTCATTTTAGACCACCAAATGTTTTCCCAGGCTTCTGTTATTTATTCCCTTACAGACTATAAGACTTAGTGATCTACTGGGTCTGTGTTAAAGGATAAGTGTTAATTATGTTACCCGGGAGCGTCATATTGAGCTCCTACTGTATAATCATGAAAAAAACAAGTATTAGCTTTATACATACATTTTTTTCTTCCCGATTAAGAAATAGATTTTCACCTCTACTCACCACACTTCTATCTGGTATTTTTCTGTTAATAGCCAATAACAGGAGAGAGAAAATAAACGTTTGTGCTATGTATGGTAGAATAACTTAAGTACCTGTATGCACTGTTTAATTCATATATTCAAGGCCTTGCCCTCTACAAGTAACAAATAACATTGATATATATGAGCAGCTTATACACAAACGTGAGTGCATGTGTTTTGTTGATGTATATATGTATGTATGTATGGTGGTGGGAAGGAGGTGTCAGCTGGGTGTGTTGTTATAAAGAACCTGCTTGGCGTGGTGGCCCGTGTCAGGAGGTCACAACAACAAGCACTGTTCTCACCACGGCTAGGTTGGTGTGTGTGTGTGTGTGTGTGTGTGTGGCTGGCTGGGTGTGTGTGTGTGTGTGTGTGTGTGGCTGGCTGGGTTGGTGTGTGTGTGTGTGTGTGTGTGTGGCTGGGTGGGTGTGTGTGTGTGTGTGGGTGTGGCTGGGTGGGTGTGTGTGTGTGTGTGTGTGTGTGTGGCTGGCTGGGTTGGTGTGTGTGTGTGTGTGTGTGTGGCTGGGTTGGTGTGTGTGTGTGTGTGTGTGTGGCTGGGTGGGTGTGTGTGTGTGTGTGTGTGGCTGGGTGGGTGTGTGTGTGTGTGTGGCTGGGTGGGTGTGTGTGTGTGTGTGGGTGTGGCTGGGTGGGTGTGTGTGTGTGTGTGTGTGTGTGTGGCTGGGTTGGTGTGTGTGTGTGTGGCTGGCTGGCTGGGTGTGGGAATGTCGCACTTGACTCTTATCAGGAAATACGAAGCCCTGTTCACACATCTTGCATTTTTTTTTTTTTTCATCAAGCATCCTTTTGAAATGCTATTGATTATTTGCAGTATCTTTGATTAAGGGGGTGCGGGAGTAGGGGACAGACTTGGGGGGGGGGTGCGGGGAATAGGGGGACAAGCATGGGAATGGGTAGAAAGCCTGTCCCCCATTCCCGCACCCCCCCTAACCCCCCCCCCAAGCCTGTCCCCTACTCCCCGAACCCCTCTAAACCCCCCCAAGCCTATCCCCTACTCCCGCACCTCCCTACCCCCCCCCCCCAAGCCTGTCCCCCTATTCCCATACCCCATTAAGGAAAAATTAGGAATAGTTGGAAGTGGTATTACACATTTGACACACTGGACACTAACAATTCCAAAAGTTAGGCTACAAAAATAGATCCCCATTCATATACTGAAGGATTAATTTGTGTCCTGGCATAGTTTGAAGGAATCCATTACCTCAAAAGTTGTCATTATTGTATTATTTCCTTAAAAGGTTATAGCACAGTCCGTCACTTTACATCAACCTAAAATACCGAGTCCTGCGTGAACAAGAATATACAGACGGGAATGACTGAATGTCTTATAGGGAGAATCTATACTGACGGCGAATTAAAAAGCAACCAATTAATTCCTCCAAACTAACCAACGTAGCAAACGATCTAACTACTAATAAGGTTACCTGTTTTGTGGTATAGTTTGGAGGAATCAGTCGCCCTCCAATTTGACCTCATAATATTCCCCATTATAAGAGTTGATGTAATAAAAAGGTTACATACCGTGAAATTTTGCGTGGTCGACATCATGGACCCTGACATTATGATTCGTGAAGATGGTGACGATACCACGGTTGGATGCAACGGATGTGTCCAATGTGAATGTATGTGAGAGTGTGTGTGTTGCTCTCTCTCTCTCTCTCTCTCTCTCTCTCTCTCTCTCTCTCTCTCCTCTCTCTCTCTCTCTCTCCTCTCTCTCTCTCTCTCTCTCTCTCTCTCTCTCTCTCTCTCTCTCTCTCTCTCTCTCTCTCTCTCTCTCTCTCTCTCTCTCAATGTGAATATATGTGAGTGTGTGCATTGCTCTCTCTCTCTCTCTCTCTCTCTCTCTCTCTCTCTCTCTCTCTCCTCTCTCAATGTGAATATATGTGAGTGTGCAATGCTCTCTCTCTCTCTCTCTCTCTCTCTCTCTCTCTCTCTCTCTCTCTCTCTCTCTCTCTCTCTCTCTCTCTCTCTCTCTCTCTCTCTCTCTCTCTCAATGTGAATATATGTGAGTGTGTGCATTGCTCTCTCTCTCTCTCTCTCTCTCTCTCTCTCTCTCTCTCTCTCTCTCTCTCTCTCTCTCTCTCTCTCTCTCTCTCTCTCTCTCTCACAGTAATCTAAAAATATATACGAGTTTTTATGTATGTACGGTACCCTATTTGTATGCTTGTACTCCTCTCGTTTTTTTTTCGTTTTTTTTTTTGTATGTGTGTGTGTTGTATCATACATTGGACTTTAGGAAGGAAGATACCTGTCTAAGTGACTTGTGTCCTCAACTGTACGTGATTAGAGAACAAGATGGCGGACAGTACCTTCCTTCTTCATCCAGCTGGCGTTAATATCCTGGGAAGACTTTGTTGACGATGAAATATGGCCGGCAACCACAGCATATAATTTGGGTCCACTGAGGGAGTTAGTTAATATGTTATGTTGTGCAGATTGGAGGGCTACTGATTCCTCCTAACTAGATTATAAAACAGGCGACCCCCCTCCAGTGTATGTTGATAAAGATGGGTACCGTATCTAGTCTGTTTCCTGGCATAGTTTGGAGGA
>JAWQEG010008772.1:0-28742 GCA_033782935.1 Petrolisthes cinctipes
GGAAGGAAGGAAGGTAGGTAGGTAAGCAGAAAGACAGGCAAGCAGAAAGGTAGGCAAACAGAAAGATAGGCAAGAGAAAGGTTGACAGGCAGAAAAACAGGCAAGCAAAAAGGTAGGCAAGAGAAAGGTTGACAAGCAGAAAGACAGATAAGACAGACAGACAGACAGGGTGTGTGATGGGTGGTTTGGTTTAAATAATTCTGTACCTCCGCCTCACTTCTCTCTCGCCCATGGAGGTATAATATTTATAGTACTACCTCCATGCTCTCGCCCCCCCCCCCTCTCCTCCCCCCCTTCTCTCTCTCTCTCTGTATCCGTCTACTCTCTCTCGTTCCCCTCCTCTCTCTTTCTTCTGTATCCCTATACTCTCTCTCGTTCCCGCCTCTCTCTCTTTCTCTGTATCCTCTCTCTTTCTGTATCTCTATCCTTATCTGTACCTTACCTCTATCTAACTCTATCTCTCTGTATTTCTCTACCTCTATATAACTAACTCTAACAACTCTAACTCTCTCTCTCTCTCTCTCTCTCTCTCTCTCTCTCGTGTGTGTGTGTGTGTGTGTCACACACACACACGAGACCTTTATCAAATTAGAACATGTTTCTCCTTGAAGTTACATTTGCACTTGTCGTATCTTGCCCGTGTGTGTGTGTGTGTGTGTGTGTGTGTGTGTGTGTGTGTGTGTAAAAATAGTATGTGTGTATGTGTGTACCTTGTCATCCCTACACACAGACCCCTTCTCCAGACAGACAGACAGGACAAACATACAGACAGATAATCTCACTGTTCACTGCCTTCTCTTACCACATAAAATCCATATAGCTGATTCGTCATTTTTTCTCTCTTCCTTCCATTCATTCATTCCCTCCTTTGCGTTTTCCTCCTCCTTCCTTCCTATGTTTTCCTTCTCATCCATTTCATTCATTCATTATTCTCTCCTTCTTCCTCTCTTCTTCTTATTTCTCCTTTCTCGTCTTCCTACCTCTCCACCTCCTTCCTCTCTTCCTAATTCTCCTTACTTCTCTCTTCTTTTTTTCTCTTTCCTTCTCTCTTCTTCTTACCCAATGTGTCCCCCCCACCCCTCCTCCCCCATTAATTAGGGGAGGTCAAAGTCTGATGGCATTTCCTCAAAGCAAGTCTCTCTCTCTCTCTCTCGCTCTCTCTCCTGCTCTCTCTCTCTCTCTCTCTCTCTCTCTCTCCATTTACCATCCGCCCTTCCATTCTTTTCTCTCATTTTTTCCTTCTATGCACAGTCACGAGCACTTAATAAGTATACAGGTGTGCTTCGAATACCTATAAAGAGACAGTAAATAAATGCACAATATATAATTATGTTGATCTCCATTAGAATTACTTCGTATGTGAAATGAGTGGACTATTCAAACTTCAACCAAAGCTGTATACATATTAATACTCGTGACTGTACTGTCTTCACGATTACTTCTTCTCATCATCCTTTCCAATCCCCCGGTTTATTCCCTTCCATCTCCTCCTAATCACATCCTCTGTTTTCGCTTTCGTGTCTTATCACTCCCCAAGGACTTACTAACTTAGGCTCATCGTTTTATTCATAGTTTTCATTGCTACTTTTCACTCTTGTCCAGTTCACCCACCATCTATTCTTTCGTCCACTTTCTACATTATTTTTTACATTTCCTTCACTCATCATCTATCTATTTTTCCTTCCTCACTCATTATTTTATACTTTTCCTCGTGATTCTATGTATTTCCTCATTCACTTATACTTTTTTTTGGCTCTCACTTTCTTCCTGCTCATTTCGGAAATTGAATGAAAGGAGGGAGGGGCTCGGATATGGAGTTAAAAAAATAATCTAAAGCCCGTGTCACACGAGAAATATTTTCTGGTATCTTTTGGTATTTTGCTACCAAATGATACCCGTACTGGTGGCAAAAAGTGCGCGTGTAGTCACACGGTGGATTCGTCTACCAGCATCTTCCCACAAACCAAAACCAAGGCCAATAAGACTAACAGGTCTTGTCAGCCAGTGGTACTGCGCAGCTGTAGTGACGTCATGGCGTGGTGGACTTCATCCCCCATTTTCTCTCCATTTCCCCCCCACAACCCCCCCAGCCTCTGCCCCCAATCACCTCACATGGTGACAGGTATGGGAGTGAGGTCGCCTACAGGCGGGCATACCGTGATCCCGTGACAAAGTTTTTTCTTCTTTCTCTGTTCAATATCCTGTCGGCTTTTATCGTTTTGTTCTAGTTATCATCAGATGAAATTACCCAGGTTAGGAAGCAATTATGAAAAATGAAAAAGGTGGTGAGAGGAGTAGTGTAAGTGATTAAATTATAATGAGAATGATCTAATGGTGATTAGGAGTTAAGTTTAAGATAACTATATGCCCTCACCATCCTTTCATCTCCCTTCCATTCATTGAACATTCATGCATACCATGTTTAAACACAATTAGCCTAAGTTGAACATGCAAGTTAAAGGTAAACTATAAAATTTGCACACAAACTTGATATATTGCCATTTATTACAGTAGTGTCATGTATTGTCATACATCTCATTTCTTTGACTTGCATACTTTATTTGCTAGCTTTCTTTTGCTGCTACCCATTTCTCTGTTTAATATACGTATCCTGAAGAATACCCTACATCTAACATAAAACCCAATAATTTCTTCAGGGAGAGGTACATGATTGCTTATGTCAGCTGACCGACGAGTATGTCTGAGGGATTAGTGGACAGCTGGTTTGATTTATTCAACTCGAGATTTGCATTCAGTAATAAATTCACTAGGGATGGCTATGGACTTCATTTGGAGCAACAAAACAAAGTTTTGCATGATATGCTTGATACAGCCATGTCAATGAAAGTTTGTGGAGTGAAACAAAATATGTACCAGTTTCAAAAAGGACTTATTGTGTATTCCAAATCTTTGCCCAAACTATATGAAATGCTGAAAGAAAAATATGGCATTTCATATATACGCACACATAGGCTAAATCAGGATGTTATAGAACACTTGTTTTGCAGTCTAAAACAAATGGGAGGTACTTATGAACATCCATCACTTGGAGTGGAGGAAACGTGGTCTCTAGGGAATAGATGGAGGAAATGTGGGGGTAGCTGGGGATAGGTGATTGCCAGAAACTTCCCAAATACTGGACACCAAGTCTAATTTCATCCCTATTGTATGCAAAACCTGTTACAATTGCACATCAATTCGAACAGTTAAGATGACTGCTAAGCTTTTCATTTTACTTTACCTTGACACGACACTCACAAAGACAAAGAGATCAGGATTCTGTATCGGTGGGGAAGACATGAAATTTTATGTTGCAACCCTTTCTTCCTACAGAATCACACCCACACACTGCACATGCAGTTGCATGGCATTTTCACACTGGGCACTTGGTGGACACTATAGAGAGATGACCTGTATCACCTTTGACCTACTGTCAACTGACTAGAAAATGAGCCTGTTTATCACTGTTTGGCAACTTGTTCTGTGGTGTATACTCGCCGTGACGTCATGCGCGAGCGGGACTCATTTTTGCCCTTGTATGACAAGACCTGTTAGTCTTATTGGCCTCGACCAAAACAATCACTGAGTCACTTGGTAGACCATTCATGGCAATACTTCCACAATAATGACCTCTCTTTTTATAAAACATGTGTAAGAATTCATGTGGTCAACATACTTTACTCATAGTAACAGTAATGTGTGGTTTGTGAGGCTTACAATCCGTTCTGGCATATAATCTGAGCAGTGAGAATAAGGAAGGATTCTCTTGTGACCGGGCTCCTAACTTTAGCGACGTGTGATTGGCTGTCCAAACTTCTCATATCTCAGATGTTTTGATCTAGTATGCCTTAAATAAAGTATCTGACACGTTATTATGTTTTTAATGTAACAAATATTATTATATAATAGCCAAATGACAAGCAAAAACTGTTTATATTAGGGGAAAAAACTTGTTCATTAAGCTACGGAGTTACTGTATCGTTCGAATCTATTCATTTTAGGTCAAGATACACCGTAAATATAAATGAAAGCAAAGTTAATACATGATATTTTTTTGTAATTTTGATTATTTTTTAACAAGATTCAATACAATTTGAAAATCTAAAGCCTGTAATAGCCTCACGAAGTAACTAAAGAAATTAAGGATAAGGACCAAGTCATAGCATCCCTGGACCAACCAACATTTGCCATTTATCTCGATTTTAAACGAAATGTGAAGAGCTGAGGAGTCACTATGTACTGTGCGGCGTGGTCTGCAGCTCCAGTATATAAACAAAGAAACTGGCGGCAAGATGACGATCATGCGCGTCTTCCCGTTTGCTACCAAAATACCAAAAGATGCCAGAAAAAGTGTCCGTGTGACATGGGCTTTATACTACTAATATTACTAATAAATAATAATAATAATAATAATAATAATAATAATAATAATAATAATAATAATAATAATAATAATAATAATAATACAATAATATAATAAAATAATAATAATAAAATAATACAATAATAAAATAAAATAAAATAATAAGATAATAACAATGATAATAACAATAATAATAACAATGATAATAACAATAATAATAACAATAATAATAACAATAATAATAAAATAATAACAATAATAATAAAATAATAACAATAATAATAAAATAATAACAATAGTAATGACAATAATAACAACAATAATAATAATACGGCATCAACCACTCATTTCCCTCCTTTAATAACACAAACATCGAAAACCTAAACACTGTACCGTTGAAAACCCGCCAAAATTGACATCACTATAAGCTTACGGCAACGAACACACGAATAAAAAAAAAATATGTATAAAAATGCATCAAATAAGTTGCTTGTGTCTGATTGGTTTGTTTACGATCCTGTCTGTCGCTAAATATTGTTCGCACACACACACACACACACACACACACACACATATACATATATACACACACACACACACACACACACACACGCACACATATACACGCACACACACACACACACACACGCACACACATATAGTTTGATATTAATCGGATCTGGTGCGAATCAAATCTTATACAAATACACTGGAAACCCATTTATATTCTTTGCATTTCATATTTGGCACCAATCTGAAGCGACTTGCAAATATTCGGTTCGTTATGTTGCGACTCGGTTTGTAGATTTATACGTTTAGTTCGTGTGTTATCCTTGTTCTCTTTTTATATATATTTTTTTTTTATGTGCATGACCTAATATTTTTTTATTCTTTATTCAATTGTCCTTTTCACATCCACACTTTTATAGATTTACGTATCATTCGTGTGTGTCTGTGTGTGTGTGAGAGATAGAGAGAAAGAGAGAGAGAGAGAGAGAGAAAGAGAGAAAGAGAGAAAGAGAGAAAGAGAGAAAGAGAGAGAAAGAGAGAGAAAAAGAGAGAGAAAGAGAGAGAAAGAGAGAGAAAGAGAGAGAAAGAGAGAGAGAGAAAGAAAGAGAGAGAAAAAGAGAGAAAGATAGAAAGAAAGATAGAAAGAAAGATAGAGAGAAAGATAGAGAGAAAGATAGAAAGATAGAGAGAAAGATAGAGAGAAAGAGAGAAAGATAGAGAGAAAGATAGAGAGAAAGATAGAGAGAAAGATAGAGAGAGAGAAAGATAGAGAGAGAAAGAGAGAGAGAGAAAGAGAGAGAGAGAGAGAAAGAGAGAGAGAGAAAGAGAGAGAGAGAGAGAAAGAGAATATACTTTCATTTTATATTTATCCTTTTCCTATTCACCAGTTATTACTTTATTTTTCATGACCTTGATTTACACTATCTCTGCAATAAAGGGAGAATGACCACCTTATATCACAAAAGAGAGGAAGAATGACCTTATTATCACAAAAGAGAGAGAGAGAGAGAGAGAGAGAGAGAGAGAGAGAGAGAGGAGGAACAACAAACATGGTGGACACAAGATGGAAAGATGGAGAGAGAGCCGGAAATTTTAACACCAAAATACCTGCTATATTATTTACGTGTCCTCACTCTCTGTCAACCCAACCCTTCTTGAATGGCAGACCTACTTACCTGAAGGTGCCACGAGAAGGATGGATCAAGGGGCGTCCTGAACACACACACAATAATCACTATAGCTCCTTCACAGACCCTCACTCTCAGACAGCCACACTAGGACTGAATTCTTTGTTGTTAATTAAGTGGTTCGAGTCTTGCTTCGAACGACAAAACACATGCAGTTGGCCATCTATCTTCGGTTGTTTTAGTGGTTCGAATTCCTGTATGGCTGTGCGATGGAACGAACCTTTATAAACCATGGATTCACCTACCTAATCTGTGCATAGTACAGTTTATATATATATATATATATATATATATATATATATATATATAGTATATATATATATATATATATATTGACCTCAAGTATATAGTAGACTCGCAATCCAAAATTTATATCCAGGTCTTGCTGAAGTTTCTAATAATTTGACATACTAGTGAACCAATTACAACGCTTATCCTGTTTCATATTTGCTTGAACTCGCTTAATACTCTATCAGGCTATTCGAAGCAAGCAATCCTCGATACATGATTATAGTCAGACTGCCCCATGCAAATCCTTATAGCTCCCATTTTCTCTCACACCTACTACCGACATCATTCCTCCTTCCACATATTTCTCTGTTCGTCCCCACAGAAAACTGATGTCTCCTTGGCCATTTTTGCACGACTGATAGTATACAATAATTTTCCCCTGTCTATTAAAACTTTATTAATGTAGCTAGAATGAATAAGAACATATGAACAAATTTACCTCCCACCCTTCTCTCTACTCCTCCACTACACATTTCCCTCGTTTATTCCACTTCCCTCCCTTCTCTCTACACCTCCACTCCCACCACCTGCACATCTCCTTCGCTTCTTCCACTTCCCTCCCTTCTCTCTACACTTTCACTCCCACCACCTGCACATCTCCCTCGTTTATTCCACTTCCCTCTCTTCTCTCTACACTTCCACTCACACCACCTACACATCTCCTTCGCTTCTTCCACTTCCCTTCCTTCTCTCTACTCTTCCACTCTCACCACCTACACATCTCTTTCGCTTCTTCTTCCTTCCATCCCTCTCATAATAATCTCCTCTGACAAGCCATTCTCTCAAAAAATTACCGTCTATAAATCCGATGTAATCCCTAAATGGTTGAAGCGAGGTTGGAATGAAAGATGGAACGTATAGCACTAATGAAAGAAGGCTAGAGTGAGTATGTCTGCCTGCCCTGCCTTGCTCTGCCCTGCTCTGTCCTGTCCTGCCCTGCCCTGCCCTGCCCTGCCCTGTACTGCCTAACCCTACCCTGTCCTGCTCTGTCCTTACGTGGCCTGTCCTACCCTGCTCTACCCTGTCCTGAACCTTGGTTAAAACGAGCCACTGTCTAATCAGTCATACCAACCCGTAATAACTCGAAGATGGCAACACTGCAAAATAATTCTCCCAGTTTCATTTCAAATCGTTATATGACACTGTAGTTTTTTCCTTCCTCAAAGTATTGCGTGTGAAAAACTATTGCTGGTATTAAATTATAAGAGGTTCGACGGACATAGTGACTTGAAGGAGTTGTCCCTGGCCTTCTCATATACTATGTTTATTTTCTTCAGTTCCAAAAGTTTCGAGAGTAGAGGAACATTGCTTTACTGTACAAAATGGGATAGTGTTAATTTGGTACATTGGAGTGCCTTGATTCCTCCAAAGTATGCCAGGAAACAGGACCAGATGAAATTAAAAATACTGGTGGCCTGTTGCTTGGAGCAGTTTCGAGGAATACAGTTGCTTCAGATACACCAACACTGTACTATCTATCCCCCTTAAGGTCTCGCTCATGTTGTCACCAGCACACAACAACATTATAACACCAAATCACCAGTTAGTCACCATTCCACTCATTCGGTTTTAGGTCACTACTCGATTCAGTCCCTCTCTTTAACAAGGGGATTTTTGACCACAAACACAGGATATTCTATACCATTACACGCGCTTGGCTTTGGCCACTGCTCGATTCAGTCCCCCTCTTTTACAAGGACCAGTGTACAGGGAGATAATATATTGCAGCTGACAGGACCATTCTACCATTCCACACACTCGATTTTAAGTTATTACTCAATTACATTTCTCTCTTTAGTGCAAGGACAGTAAGTGTATATACAGTGAGATCTTTACTACACGGGAGGAAGAAGAGAGACAGAGAGAGACACACAGAAAATAAGATCTCCTCTATATTTTATTGCAAGGACAGTAATATATATATATTTATATATATAAAAATACAGTGTGATCTTTGCTACCCATCAGGAAACAATGTCTGGCGCCTGTGCTGTTTCTGGTTGCACAGCAAACCGCATGAAACTCAAGTCCATCATTCCCTTCTACAAGTTTCCCGAAGACAAAAAACTGCGACAGAAATGGGTGAATTGTTGCATGCGTAAGACTGCAGTTGACCCCAACACTGAAAAGATATGTATGCTTCATTTTGAAAAGAAATACTTCCTCAATAGATCCAAAAATGTACACATAACAAAAATTGAACTGAAGGACGATGCATTCCCAAAGCTATGTCTTCCATTTTCAAAAGGTATGTCAGGTTATTTATGAGGTAATACACTTTGGGTACATTACATTGGAGTCCCTTGATTCCTCCAAAGTATGTCAGGAAACAGGACCAGATGAACATAAATAATGGTGGCCTGTTGCTGGAAATAGTTTGGAGGAATCAGTTACTCCACATTTACTTACCAACACTGTACTACCTACCCCTTTAAGTAAATAAGTAAGTAAGTAAGTAAGTAAGTAAGGAGTGAAGGGGAGGCGGAGGGGGACAATGGATTAAGGGGAGAGTATACTTTTGGTACATTGGAGTGCCTTGATTCCTCCAAAGTATGCCAGGAAACAGGACCATATGAACAAAAATAATGGTGACCTGTTGCTTGATATAGTTTGGAGGAATCGGTTGCTCCAGATTTACCAACAGTGTACTTCCACCTTAAACTGGAGGACACCTGTTGAGTCCCCCAAACTATACTATTATTCACCTATTCTTAATTAAGCCTTAGTGTCCAGGCATAGTTTGGAGGAATCTGTAGCACTCCACTTTGATCACTATAAAGATTACCACCATCATTTCTCTCGTTTATATAATTATGTCCTGTTGACTCAAATGTGCGTCGTATTCAATATACATAATTTCTCATCAACCCAAGTCTTGTATTAAATTGAAAGGCCACCGATTCCTCCAGACTATGCCAGGAAACAGATCCCCTAATAGTATCATTGAGGTGGTGTGTTTCCTGACATAGTTTGGAGGAATCACTATAGGCCTGAAATTCACAACAAGAGTCTCCCCTTTAGGTGTTCCCACGTGTTCCTTGCCAAACTGGATCACTACATTTTTTAAATTCCGTTCGTATTATTGGTTGTGTTCACCAAGGCCACTCTATAAATGGCCTTGGTGTTCACTGTAAATAAATCATTATACATATTAGTTAAAATGATCTAATATATTATTATATGTTGATCTATCCTAAATCATCAACAAAACGAGTAATGTGTGTGGCTTAAATATTCTGTCTTTGAAAACAAAATAACTTGCATACCATCAAACTTTTGGTTGCCTGGCAACCAATAAATTTGGCGCGCTTCCTGAGGAATTTCTGGAGCAGGAGGTGAAGCGGTGAGGGTAGACGGGTTGGGGGTAAAGGGATGGGGGGTAAAGGGGTGGGGGTAGTTGGCTGAGGAGGTTGGGGTCAGCCAATCGCAGGTCAAAGCTATAGGTGGGAGGTCCAAGAAAAGGGTAAAAGGGGAGGGGGGAGGAAGGAGGGACAGGCGTGGGTCTGAGAATCCGAAATGGTCACACACACTGTCTGTTAGTGTTAGTTCGTCTCTGTCACTCTCCTGACAGACATTCCTTGGTTGAGGATCAGAAAACCGGAAATAATATTGGAAGGAGAACTCAACGGAGACCCCAACGGAAAATTCAAGGGAGGAATCACTTCAGCTCGCTTCCCAAGGATAGATATGGCGGGGCGACAAGAACAGATCACTCTGGCCAAGTCCTTGGATTTCCTGCTGGGCCCAGAAGAGCAGCAGCCGTGGCAAGACAACTATAATATCAAGACAGAGTCGTCCAAATCACCCAACAGTGACAACGACATATGCATCGAGGAGCATTCCATCGACGACCCCATCCACAACGACGGCTATAAAATAGAAGAACTCTCCTCGACTCATCGTGACCAAAGTTCCCAGCAAGACGTGGTGATGGGCGCCAGGAACAGTGAGGAGGAGGAAGTGATGACCTATCAGGTACTCACTGGGAGGCAACAAGATGTGACCGGACGTGACCACACACCAACAACACAGCCATCTACTTCAACAGGTAAGAACCCTCCTTCACACAGTTTTTTTGTCTTGCAGCGTTATGTTGTTAGGAACCAGTAAGTCTTGGCATGTCTCTGAATTTTTGAGACGCGAGTATATAGGCTTACAGTAGTCAGTGCCTGGTATTGCTATTATCCCTTCAGCCATCACATAACCCCTCTACGTTTACAGTTAAGTACCCTCCCTTCCTTCCTACTCGTTTTAATACAGTGTTGGGATATTAAGTAAAAGTAGATACGAGTCTGATTATTTTGAAACGCGAGATAATATAGTTAGTACCCGGGTATGGTATTTAATCTAGAGTATTTATCTCCCATAAGGAGGGTATTTGCCAGAGGTGATATGGGCAGTATTTTAAGGGGGTGCGGGAGTATGGGACAGGCTTGGAGGGGGGGACTGGGGGGTGCGGGAGTAGGGGACAGGCTTGGAGGGGGGGGGACTGGGGGGTGCGGGAGTAGGGGATAGGCTTGGAGGGGGGATAGGGGGTGCGAGAGTAGGGAGCAGGCTTGGGGGGGTGCGGGAGTAGGGGGCAGGCTTGGGGGGTGCGGGAATAGGGGACAGGCTTTCTACCCACCCTAAGTCTGTCCCCCTATTCCCGAACCAACCCCCCAAGCCTGTCCCCTAGTCCCGCACCCCCTTAAATATACAAGAGGCTGAGCACTGTACGGCTTTTAGGATATGTTTGTTATTTAGTTATCTCCCGGACAGGCAGTAGCAGATACGGCGATATTTATTTTCGTAATGGAACTTTCAAAGATATAATGTGTGACGGAATGGAAGGCGTTTCTCCCCTTGAGTCAATTGATCTGTCCTGATTACTTATGAAACTATTTGGTGTGTATATTTATATGAAGCTCCATAATAGTATAACTTATGCCCGTTCGATTATAATGCATGGATGCCTAAGTGTTAATTAAACTACAGTATATAACTACTTAACTACTTTCTTACTATGAAAATGATGGAGGAAATGACCCTTGTTTGTCGCATATTTCCTATTACCTTCTTACATGCATTTAATTAAGGACCTGCGATCGTGTATGAGAATTGGAGGCTTCTGATTCCTCCTGACTATGCCACGAAACACGCTCCTTTCCTATAGGTGGAGTTTCGTGGTAATATTCGAAGGACTCATTTACATCCAATTTCCTGACTATATCACCCGGGTTATGTATGCAGGCGAATTTTTATGCCTTAAGAGAATAACGTACTTTTGGAATATTAGAGCCCCTCGATTTCTCCAAGGTACGCCAAGAAACAGGGCTAGATTGAGCAAAATTATAGTGTTTTCTTGTCTCTGTTTCTCGTCGCTTTATTCTGTAGATTCTGTAGTCATCTGCCCCTCTGTTGATTTTCGTCCTTGTTTATTTTTGTCTAATATGCCGCATTCTATTTCCTTCTTGTATGCTGTCCTCTCCTCTCTCCCTCGTGTGTGTTGTCCCTCATCTCCTTCGTGTGTGTTGTCCCTCCTCTCTTGTCTCATTTCCTTCGGGTGTGCTGTCCCTCCTCTCCGTGTGTGCTGTCCCTTCTCTCTTTCTCCTTCGTGTGTACCGTCCCTCCTCTCCGGTCTCATATCCTTCTCTTCTATTTCCTTCGTGTATTCTGTCCCTCCTCTCCTTCTCCTTCGTGTGTGCTGTCCCTACTCTCCTGTCTCATCTCCTTCGTGTGTACTGTCCCTTTTCTCCTTCTCCCTCGTGCTACAGGATATTCCATGTCTCCTTTCCTTCGTTTCTATTTAATTAAGGGGGTGCGAGAGTAGGGGACAAGCTTGGGGGGTGCGGGAATAGGGGGACAGGCTTGGGGTGGGTAGAGAGCCTGTCCCCTATTCCTGCACCCCCCTAACTCCCTCCCCCAAGCCTGTCCCCCTACTCCCGCACCCCCCAAAACCCCCCCAAGCCTGTCCCCTACTCCCGCACCCCCCTAGGTCTGTCCCCATATTCCCACACCCCCTTAAATCACTTATATATAGAATGAAGGGCAATAAGGGGCAGAGGACCGAGGAACCTCACTGGAGACATGGGCCCACTCCGACTTTACTCCGATAATGCTAACTCTTTGCTGTCTCCCAATAAGCCATGACTTAATCCATCGTAAAATGTTGCCTCCAATACCATGAACTTCTACCTTCCTAATCAGCCTCTCGTGTGGTACTCTGTCAAAGGCCTTGTTGAAGTCTAATAGTTGTTCTTATTGCTATCTACTGCCTCGTATACTTCAGAGTTAAATGTTAAAGGGGTAATTCACTTTTGGTACATTAGAGTGCCATGATTCCTCCAAAGTATGCCAGGAAACAGGACCATATGAACAAAAATAATGGTGTTCTGTTGCTTGGAATAGTTTGGAGGAATCAGTTGCTCCAGATTTGCCAACACTGGACTTCCCCCTTAATAGATTTGTGAGGCCAGATCGACCTTTCATGACCCGATGCTGTGAAACTTTAATAATTGATCTATGTCTTTCTAAGTGTTCTCTATTCCTATTCGCTATACTAGATTCTAAAAGCTTCCCTGCCGTTGATGTTAGGCTAATTGGGCGGTAAGTTGACGTCACTGATCAATCTCTTTTTTTAAATATGGGAATTATGTTTGCAAGTTTCCACGCTAATGGTAAGTTTATAGTTTCCATGGAATTTGTAACACATGGCGGCAAAAGAGAAGGGGAGGTGGGGAGTGTTGTCTTGGGGGGGGGGGGGGGTCGAGTCTGTTAGTTGGTTGGAAATTATAATAAATTTGAATGTCTTGTAGTTTTAGAAGTAATATAGAAGTACTGTATCTACATAGAGGTAATTGTAGTTATAGAAGTAATGGAATGGTTGTGGCAGTGAACTCCAGGGTGTATATTTATTTTTACTAAATTTTTATAAATTAATTGTTTATATTTTCATTTACCAAATTTTACAATTCTATATGTTATTTTTATATATTTTCATATATAATTTATTACATTATTATATTTGATTTTTTACATTTTTATAAAAAAAAAATTTATTGATTTTTTACATTTTTATAAAAAAAAATTATTGATTTTTTACATTATAATATATATATTTTTTACATTTTTATTATTATTGTTTACATTTTTGTTTACGTTTTGGGAGGCAGAACGAGGTGGCTGGGAACTTCATAATTAACTAATGTTTTGGTTTGGTAGCAAGGGGAGTATTCCATGACACAGGATACCATTATGATTTATCCATTGTTTCTGTTTCCTGAACGTGGGTGGATGGAGGGGGGAGGGGAGGGAGTTATAGTAAGGGGTTGGGTGGATGGGGTAGGGGGAGGGGAGAGAGTTATAGTAAGGGATTGGGTAGGTGCGTGAATGGATGGAGGGGGGAGGGGAGGGATTTATAGTAAGGGATTGGAAAGGTGGGTGGATGATGGAGGGGGAAGGGATGGGAGTTATAGTAAGGGATTGGGTAGGTGCGTGAATGGATGGAGTGGGGAGGGAGGGAGTTATAGTAAGGGATTGGATAGGTGGGTGATTGGTGGAGGGGGGAGGGAGGTGGGGGACGACACCAGGGAAGGAGTGAGTGAAGGATGGAGTGGGAAGGTGGGTGAGTGGATGGTGGGGGTGGGGGGGAGTGGGTGTCGATGTGGAAAGGCGGGTTATAAAGAGAAAGAAAGCGAGGTGTCTTGTGTGTTAGTGGGGTGGAGGGGGGGATTGGGGTAAGGGGGTGCGGGTAAGGAACACGGGGACATACCGTGGTGTTGTGCGAGGGAGGAGCTTGGAGTGCTTTCATGGTCTAAAAATAGCTACACGAGTCCTACTTGCCAAATGTCCCTGTTCGCATATCACCTCCTCGCCTCTCCTCCTCTCCTTTTACACCTTCAACTGACTGTCCTTCCCTTCCTTCTATTTTTTCCTTTGTTCAGACCTGCATATTCCATCTCACTACCAGCTTTTTACCTTCAATTATCTCCCTTCTTTCCTTCCAATTTCTATCTTTACCACCTCCTCCCTCCAACTGTCCCTTCTTTCCTTCCATTTCCCTTGTGTTTGCTTATTCCATTTCTACCACATTTTCCCTCCAATTGTCCCCTCTTTCCTTCTATTTCCTTTGTACCTTCTCATTCCATCTCTCTATCACCTTCTCCCTTCCAATAGGCGAGCCCACACTTTGAGTGATGTTGCCAAATGGTGATCTATTTTTTATTTGCGACCTTTTAAGTGCTGGACTTGGGTAACTTAGTTAAATTTCATACCTTATTTTACACTAGAAAATTAGCGTTCTAGTTCACGACCTTTTACTTAGATGTATAAAAAAATACATACTTTTGTGTTTTCGCATAATATATGCTGAATATACTATATTTTTCATATAAATTAGTAAATAATAAAAGTCGAAATGTGTGCATTAAGCGGCTTTCATGAACTGCATGAGTATAACAGCCTACAAATATTAACAATTGTATTTAGCATGACCCATACCATGAAGCGGAAAATGTTGAAATGCCATATTTTCACATTTATTAGCATTAGAAATATGCATACCTTGCGCTGGCAGGGCCTCCATGAGCTCCGAAAATATTACCCTAGAATCGAGCCAGTTTTACCCTAAATTACTATGTATTACCCTAAAAAATCGGCAACATCGTAACTTTGAATAGTGTAATGCATTATTACACAGTCATTTAGGATCATATATAAGAAAAAACTAAAATAAATTCTATTTGTAAAGATCATCATGTTTATCAGTGAAAGAAAATAAACTTACGGTATCTGGGTTATGCCCCAATACACTGTATTATGGATAATTTGATGGGTTCAGCAAAATTGTAAGGCAACGTAAATATGTAGCCTCAGTATTAATTAACTTTCAACTTTCTTTTCATGTCTACAACAGCTTTGTGTACTATTCTTAATTTTCGATAGATTTTGACATATAAAATATGTTTTGCCTATGAATTACCCCAAATTAAGCATTACCCTAAACACTACCCTAAAGAGGATCTAATTACCCTAGTTTAGGGTATTTTACCCTAAAATGGAAGCACTGGGTACTGGGTTGGTTTGTTTACGTGTTGCTGCAGCAGCGGAGAACGTATCGTATGGAGACACCAATATATTATCAACATCTTATTGTGATTTAGTACTGTTACTATCATTGACGACGTAAAATGTAAAATAAAATTATAAAAGGCCTGTATAAGTTTGTATATCATTCTAATTTTGTTATCTTTGCGTATAAGCGGACTAAAAAGCCTCTTCTGAAATAATAGGAGATATATTTTTATTCATGGCTGTATTCGTATAAAAATAAGTCCAAGATAAGTTAAAAATATGTAAAAAATATTGAATAAGTTATAATAAGTCGTTCCACAATAGGAAGCCCAATACAACTTTGCCCGACATAGGACATTTTTTCCAGCCTAGAAATCGCCATCAAAATGCCGTTTGGCAACTCGCATTAAAGTGTGGGCTCGCCTATTCTCCATCACCTTCTCCCTCCAATTGTCCCTTCTTTCCTTCTACCTCCTTCGTGTTTATTATTGTCTCATCTCTCTATCACCTTCTCCTTCCAACTGTCCTATCTTTCTTTTCATTTTCCTTCGTTCTTGCTTTATTCCATCTCTCTATCACCTTCTCCTTCGTTCTACAGGATATTTCACCATCATTCACCCTCAGATTAATTCTCCCCCACACGTTTCATCAAGGGAATACAGTCAATGTGTGTTGGGTGACAAAGAAATCATGAGGTCTGTTTTGTCACTTTTTCATTTCCTGTGTCATTTCATATATCACCCTTCCATTTGACTCTCATCACATTATCTCTGCAATCCCTTGTTTTTTTTTCACCACACATAGACTTCACGCTACTGCACTCACCACTACCTCCACCAACATCACTAACACCCAAACACTATACCCCTTCATCACACTCACCACCACCTGCACCAACACACCATACCCCTTCACACTCACCACCACCACCACTAACACCAACACACTACACCCCTTCATCACACTCACCACCACCATCACCAACACCCACACACTATACCCCTCCATCACATTCACCACCACCTGCACCAACACACCATACCCCTTCATCACACTCACCACCACCACTAACACCAACACACTACACCCCTCCATCACACTCACTACCACCATTCACTAACACCAACACACTATACCCCTTCATCACACTCACAACCACCATCACTAACACCAACACACTATACCCCTTCACCACAGTCACCACCATCACTAACACCAACACACTACACCCCTTCATCACACTCATTACTCATCACACGACATTTCCAAACTACTAACTAACTATCTCCATCTTCATTTCACTACTGATTCATCACACTACCTTTTCACTCACTTTTCATCACCACTCCTTCAAACACAGCAGCATCACCTCTTCATCACAATACAAACTCAATGATACACTTAGGGGATTTTTTTTTACGTATTTTGGGGGGAATTTGAACCCTCTAATTGACCCCCTCCCCCTAAAAAAAAAAAAAAAAAAAACACACACACGAGTCTCTTCCCTTAGTCATGCTGCTACTATTTTTTTCCATCACATTTCCTCCTCCTCATTCCACACACCATACTCACAGTCTTAATTTCTCAGCATTAACTATAATAATTATGTATAAATATGTACCGGTATGGCTCTCAACTCGTCTTAAATCTTACTGCACAGGGTCTCATCATTTGCTGTAGAGTACTATGCTGGAATTGGCTTTGTTGACCCTATTCTCTCTCTCTCTCTCTCTCTCTCCCCATTAGAATTGTACTCTTTTTTAGAATTGTACTCTTTTTTAGAATTGTACTCTTTTTTTAGAATTGTACTCTTTTTTAGAATTTGTACTCTTTTTTAGAATTGTACTCTTTTTTAGAATTGTACTCTTTTTTAGAATTGTACTCTTTTTTAGAATTGTACTCTTTTTTAGAATTTGTACTCTTTTTTTAGAATTGTACTCTTTTTTAGAATTGTACTCTTTTTTATAATTATAATCGTGTCAGGAAAACTATTGAAATTTACTCTGCTAAGAATCTCCTGGCATTTCCCTATATAATTCTGATAAAACTGTGAGAGTTTGGAGAGTACCCCTCCTATTTACCAAAGAGGTTTTCCCCTTCAAAGCCACGAAGGTTTGGGTTGATTGATTGATATTAGGCGCCGCAACAGCAAGGTCATATAGCGCCAGAAGAAGGTGATAGAGAGGTGAGACAGCAACCTGGAAGGAATTAGAATGAAAAGAGGGACAGTGGAAGAAATAAAAGGGAGTGGCTGGGGCAGAAGGGGCGCCCAAACCCTTAAAGTATTGCCCACATCACTACAGGCAATAAGGGACCAAAAGTTTAGAAATACATGTGTAAATTTGGGTGTGATGGTGGGAAGGTGTGTAGACTAAAGCCAAACAGGTAGTTGTACTTTACATGACGCAGGACGACCCTTACCCTGGTTCATATTAAAGCCTCAAAGGTTCAGGAATACAGGTGTAAATTTTGGGGTGGGTGGGATAGCAGTAAGGTGTGTAGACCATGGTGTACTTTAGACTATAACCCCAGACAGGTAGTTGTACTGTACATGACGCAGGACAATCCCCCTCTGACCATATTTAAGCCCCTAAGGACTTGGAATACAGGTGTAAATTGGGCAGTTATAACTGTTTGGTGTCTAGACTAACGCCAGACAGTTAGTAGTACGTACGACGACCTCTCTTTGTCCCTAATTAAATAAAGCCCCGAATGACATACAGGTATAAAGGTGTTAATACAGGTGTTTAAAATTGGGCAGCTTGAGGTGAGGCGTGTGGCTTCTGTTATGGTGTCCTTATTAAATACTTGTTGTCTACTGCCTGACCTCACCTGACTTCCTAAATCCCACCCACTGACCTGGCTGTTACGACATCAGGTCTGTGGCTGACCTCTCTTCTCTCATTCTGATTTTGACCCGACCCGACCCGAGCAGCCTGAGGTCATGCACACGCCCCCCTCTCACGCCCCCCTACCTGTTAGTGTATGGAAGGAACGAGTCAGATAAATCCTGTTGGTGTGTTGCAGTTTTCATCAATATTTATCTGTCTTCAGTAATGCTCTCCCCTCCCCCCTTCTCTCTCTCTCTCTCTCTCTCTCTCTCTCTCTCTCACGTGCGTTTACTACATAGTTACAATTTTACTTAACACCTTTATCGTGTTTATCTTCAGGATTATCACGCCCTTCGACCTCACATGGAGAGTTGAACCTCCTGGATGTGCCGTGTCCCAGGTACACCGGTATGATAGCCCACAGACTGCTCACCCAGGACCCCATCAACCCCAACCCCATGTCAGCCATCAGTGCCGCCGCCATGGACCACAACGCATCGCTCTATCATCTTGGTTAGCAACTTTAATTATTGTTCTATGGGCCGTATGATGCAGGAACTCTTGGTAGTGTTCACGATGGCGTGGTACAGGTACGATAGATAACATTACGGAACCATCGTACCCGTCACACGTCAATGGCAACACTACGGATATTCTGGCATACCGCACCCCCCCCCCCCCTTATCATACCAACATGTTATTCATTCACCCCCTCCAGTAATCATCATCCCTCATTTTCCATCCAATTATTTTCTGGTCATATTTGCTACATACAGAGTCATGTGGTTGCTGGTTAGTAAATTAAGGATCTGTCGTTTTCAACCCTGGCCCTATGTTTTTCTTCATCCGTTCAGAATAGTCTCCAGTCTTCCCTGTTCCTGCACTCCCTCCTCTTTCGATATAGCCTTTCCCTTACTTCCGTTTCTCTCCTTCACGTATCCTTCTACCCTGTTCACCCATCTGTCCGTTGGCCTGCATCTCACACCAGTTTTCTAAATCTGACTTCCATGTATCCTCTTTGTATATACACTTTATTGCAACAAAGCTACAACATATCGTCAATTTCAGATGGTCTCTACGGAAACACCCACGATGCTTCTGCCTTAACACGACCTGAAGAAGCTGCCAGTGCCACTCACACACGTCACAACACCGTCAGTCCCCACACGGCCCCATCTGCCCCATACCAATATACCTCTGTCCCCTTAACTTCGCCCCATTTATTGTCACCTCTCGCCACCGCTCCCCCTCCCTATCAACCCCATGCTGGCTTCTACAACAACACCGCCAACTATTCTATGCTGACATTCCCCAGGCCACCAGTATCATCCCACCAACTGAACGCCTTTGGTGAGACGCGCAACTCAATGATCAGTCCCCCAGGGCCTTCCACTTCAACACAGCTTCAGTACTCACCCTCAGAGCTCCTCGTATCTTCCAGTTCTGGTTCCCCAACAGAACCTCAGAATCTGTCCCTTGTCCCGCCTGGTGAGCAGCGTGGTGAAAATGGCAAGTTTGTTAGCCCACTGACCAATATTCAACGGGACCGAACTAGGTCTGGAAGCCCCTCATCTCAGCCAGGGCCATCCAGAGTGTCTTCGCCGAGGTACAACAGCCCACGACGTAATGATAGAAATGCCTCATCTGGGAGCAATGGCTCTTTCCAGCCTTTCAGCAGCAGCACCCGTTCTCATCCCTACTACGTCCCTACCTCTGCCCACACACCCCAAGGAAGCTACTCTTACTCTGCTGACCCAGGGTTTAGTCAGTACCTACCACAGGGGTACTACTCTAGCATGACCCCAGCTCCACCACAAACAAGTCACCAACAGGATACGCTGGCTGTCAACCAACCCGGAGGTTCCAACATGACAACTGACAGAACCTACGAGGCTCCCCAACTGCTGCCTTCATTCCCTACCTTTCCTCCCACCAGTATGCCGCCACCACAGGCAGAAGGTGAGGGCTGTGGCACCATTCCCCCACCTGGCCAGATCAACCCTACAAGTGAGATGCGAGTCAGGTACTATCCGAGGTATTCCACGCGTACAGAGGCTGTTGCTGCTGAGGCTATGAGGAGGGAACCCGGTGTTGGTATACGTGAACCCTTCCCTGAGTTTAATGGGGCCCCTCTTGGAATACCTCCTCTCCATCCTAGTCGCGATCTTGCCGGACCCAATAACATCAACATCAACAATAACATCAACATCAACAATAACATCTTGCCCCGTCAGAGAGGGTACGTGTCAGACAGAGACTCCACTTGTGGTATCTGTGGGGTGACCTTCGCCTCCTCGGGTCACCTCAAGCGTCACCTTCAATCTCACGGGTCTGGTCGCCGATTCAAATGTACCTATTGTAGCTGTGCATATAGTCGCCAGGATAATCTACGCAAACATATGGCCAATGCACATAAAAGGGCAGAACAACAACAACAGCAACCACAACTACAACCACAACTACAACCACAACCACTACCACAACCACTACCACAACAACAAAGACCACCACCACCACCACCACCACAACAACAACAACAACAGCAGAATCACCTATCGTCACCAGCTTAGAGAAATTGACGTGAAATTCAGTTTGAGTGAAGAGTGTGAATTTTTTCTATGTGTTTTAGTGAAATCTGTGAGTGACGAGTGTGATTTTTTCTATGTTTTTTAGTGAAATCTTTGAGTGATGTGCGAGTATTTGATTTTGTTGTTATTGCAAGATTTGAGTGAAAATCGACAAATTGTCAACATGTACTATACTTTGGTTGTCTCCTGATGAACAATGTTTTATGTGCTTGATAAAGGGAATGTGGTGTGACAGTGAACCCTTGCTATTATACAACACTCGTGCTGAGGACAAACTTTTGCTTGTCTTCTTTGTAGAGTTTCCATACTTATTTCTCAGTGCCAAAGGATCCTTTCAGGTTTGGTGTTAGTTCTTATTGTCCTGTTATTATTAATGAATAATAATAATGGTGTTAGTTAGTCCTATTATTATTATTATTATTCATTAATAATAATAGGACAATAAGAACTAACACCAAACCTGAAGGGATGATTAACTGTTATCATCATTATTATTTATATTATCATCATCATCATCATCATCATCATCATCATCATCATCATCATCATCATCATCATTAGTATTATTATCATTTCTAAAAGATGAAATTTTATGACAGCTTGGACTCTTTACATAAAGTAACACCACATCTCCCACAAGCAAAGCACATGAGACCATTGGCCTAAGTTTCACATTGTACCTCAGTAATTGTATAGATGCGACGCAGAAACGGAAGACAACCCAGTCCCCACCCCCCCCACATGAGGAGAACCAATTCAATCGTGTAAATATGATGAATGGATTCCTAAGATCCCTACTTATTCCTCTGGTTTTTGGTTGATATAATTTTATTGCTATTATTCTTTTATATTTGGGTTGTCATGCAGTACAAATGTCCATACAAGGAATTATTTTTGCTCCCTGTATCTCGCCATGTTAAAATATGTCTTCATATTTTACAACCTCTCCTCCATTCCCCCCCCCCCCCACACCAACCCACCCGGCTTCCCTGGAATGGGGAGGACGAAATAGCAACTCCTGTATCAAAAAAAAAAGAAAAAGAAAAAAGAAAAAAAAAATATTATAATAAAAAAAATAAATAAAAATACAAAAAACTAAAAAAACCATACCTGTGCCTCCTGTGCCGAGTGATAGGTGTGTGTAAACATGATTGGTGCTGTGAGTGTTACACTGATGAAACGCTCTCTGGGAAAAAGATAAAACACAGACAACACTTGGATCTCAAATGATACCGAGTGAACCAGAGAAACATTTGCTACACGAGACGGACAATATTTTCACTCGAACACCGCTTGCCATTAAGGTACATTTTTTGGTACATTTGGAGTGCCTTGATTCCTCCAAAGTATGCCAGGAAACAGGACCAGATGGACATGTATAATTGCGTCCTGTTGCTTGGAATAGTTTGAAGGAACCAATTGCTCCAGATTTACCAACACTGTACTAGCCTACCCCCTTAAGAGGAGAGTATAGTGTTGTTAATTCTGGAACAACTGATTCCTCCAAAGTATTGTAAGCAATTTAGGTCATTTGGTCCTGTTTCTTGACATACGTTGGAGGAATCATGGCACTCCAATGTACCTATATGTAGTAATATCCCTGTTTCTTTACATAATTTGGAGGAATCATGACACTCCAATGTACCCAATGTGTAGTAATAATCCCTTAGTACAATACAATACAGTGAATTGTCTGTTAAGCAAGTATCACAACCAGTCAGTGTGGAGTGTGATTCCTGGACTGTCGATTATTGTTTCTCTGGAAAGTGGTCCTCAGTGTAACTCACAAGGTATAGTCAGTTGTAAAGGTCCTGTCGTCACATCTGCTCTGCTAAGTCAGTCATTAAGGACACTGTGATCGTATATGATAATTGAAGGCTTCTGCTTCCTCCTGACCATGCCACGAAACAAGCTCCTTCCAGATGAGAGGAGTTTCGTGGCAATATTTGAAGGACTCATTATCTCTCTAATTTTCTGACCACATCACAGGGGTCCTTAAGTATAGAGTGGAAAATAATGTAGTAGGCGGCTTCATGGGTTCGTAAATTGAAGAACCCGAAATGTTTATATCAATATTATTATTTTTCCAGGATATTGTAGTGTTGTTTGGTAAATGTGTATGTTTGATTATTATCCTTTATGGTATTTTTCAAGAAGCTCTGAGTGAGACGACAGGACTTTTCCCGCCGACTGTACATATATTGAGATGTTTTGCAAAGACTTCCTCATTATGAATTACTGTTAGGTTGTTGTTATGCAACATGAGGTTTCTTATCAATTTTAATTTCAAGATTTTATAATATGATAGCAAAGTTTTGTCCAGTTCTTAGACAATTCTATCCAAGAGTGAATGACTTGCAGGACATCAAATGATAATTTTTATATGTGATTGTTTTATTTTCTTATACTATGTTTAATAACTGTTTTTAATTAAAGATGATCATAATGTGAACTTTTTCACACAGTTGTATGTTAATACTCAAGGAAACAAGAGAGTAACATTGATTAGTTCCTGAAGACTTTGTTATTCACCTGACAGTTACACTATGGTGGTAGTTGTTAATACCCACAGAAATAAGTAACCTCAGTTAGTTAGTAAAAGTTTTGTTAAAAACCTGACCTGTACCTAACAGTACAGTTCTCCAAGAGTATTGTTCCCAGACAGTAAAGAACATGACCCTGAGTGAGAAGTTTCCTGTTTTGAATGAATCCCATTAATTGGATAAACCACAAGGGAAAGCAACACACGGGCCAATGAAGAAGTAAAGGTTGGAGCAACACTACTGCTTATGGGAGACTGTACGTTTAGTTATAAATATTGTTGTTGTGGCGTTAAATAAGCTCTTCAACTTCTTATAATGTCCTAAATAATTTTGTCAGTTAATGTTAGTACCAGCATCACATGCTAATACAGTATACAGTAAATGTGATGTGTTTATGATATGATATTTGATGTGAAAATAAAATATGCTGCAAATTTATATATTCCTACCAATAATTAGGACAAGGTTTATATTTGAATGGACATTGTTAAAAATTCCCTCATGAAGGAAATAAAGAAAAACTAGTCTTTACACTCTTGGCTTTCCCTAATGAAGTTATCCCCATCCAACCACCTGCTGTGCAATTAATTAAGGCGATAGTACAGACTTGGTACATTGGTGTGCCTTGATTCCTCCAAAGTATACCTGGAAACAAACAGGACCAGATTGATAAAAAATAATGTTGGCCTTGTTGTTGTTGTTGCTTGGAATACTTTGGAGGAATCAGTTGCTCCAGATTTTCCAACAATGTATTATCCCCTTACGTCATTTCTCACTGCCGTGTATCCCATAATATATACTGTATAATTATATACATATATATATATGGCCCATTTTGTATTTTGACTTCACCCCCTTTATTTTTTTTTACTCTGCTTACTTCCCTCTACAATCCCCATGCTATAATCTTAGTGCCAAAATTTCCAACTCGTTCCATTCTGCAGCAAACACACTCTGGTTTAATACTGTTCTCCCTTTTACACACACTCAGTCCAATATCACCCTATAATGAAAGGAAGAGGCTGCTATTTATTGTGACAGTTCTTGGAGTGCTGAGCAGTTCGATTTGGCAACAGCTTTCGTGGAATTTGAAGGAAAGTTTACTCTGGCGTGAACGTTAACAAGGCGAAAAAAAATCACAATTAAACTGTATGGTAATATATCTATCCGTCTATCATGGTGGGTTTCCTTAGTTTTCGTGAAACTGAATCAGTTTTTATGTCTTGGGTGACAGAATATACGGAGCACAGCCACTCAAATTCAACTATAGTCTATTTGAAATATACTGAGCGCTAAGGCGTTGGCCACTTCCGAGATTTACCTGACTGCTACGTTGCCAGATCTCGTCTGGACAATTATGGGATTAGATCCTCATTAAAAATGACAGCCAGCCCTCACTAACCCACCGCCTGTTCTCTCTCTCTCTCTCTCTCTCTCTCATCTGTTGCCTATATATATCGCTTGCCGTTAACAACAAAATATAGAAGTAAATCTTTCCTTTTCTGTTGACACATTATGTTGTATTATAAATGCGACACTTTTCTAAGGATATAACATAATTTTTCTTTTGTTTCGACTTTTATTCCTCACCATAGGTCCTCTATTTGCTTTCTCTTCTAAATAGTACTTATTTACATTATAAATAAGTTCTCTCTTTCTCTACTATGTAAAACATGATAGTGAGTAGCAGATGTGCTGCTCCATCTTGAGTGTCAGCCAGAGTAAAAGTGACGGTAGTGACCTGAGTTGACAGGTGGAGCTTATACACTTATACCTGAATACACTCACCCTAGGTGCACTGACAACGTCGGAAAAAATTTCTGCCCAGTGTTGTGATACATATATATATTATCATTGTTAATATGAGAAGTAAATGATACTTTCATATACCTACATGGCCTTAGTAGTGAAGTAAATGTATACGTAGTAATTTTGATTAATTTAGCATCAGCAAATATCTGTTATGAGGGAGTGAGTGAAGTGTATTGGTCTGATTTGGCAACATTGCGGGAGGGAAAAACCTCCCAACAGCCAACGCCTCAGCGCTCAGTATATTTTGAAAAGACTATTTTTTTTTTTTTTATACCTCTGCTTCTTCCTATTCCCTTCGTGATTGCTGTCCCACATCTTTATTGCCTTCTGCCCCGTGTTACAAGGTGTTCCAGGCCTAGAGCGATCATCTTTTACTCTCAGATCAAAACATCAATCAATATTTATTTCTCAATTACCCTCTAAGGTGGTAATTCTTTTTTGGTACATTGGAGTGCCTTGATTCCTCCATAGTATGCTTGGAAACAGGACCAGAAGAGTAAAATAATAGTGTTCTGTTGCTTGGAATAGTTTGAAGGATTCAGTTGCTCCAGATTTACCAACACAAAACTTCCCCCTTAAGGCCCAGTCCACACGAGCGGGAAAACATTGTTACCAAAACCAGTTCCAGTAGGCTATACAGTTTTGGTTGGTGGGTGGCGGGCATGATAATAGTGTGGAGCCTTAAAATGGTAACACTGCTAAATAAGAGGATTTTGTGGACGGGCCTTATTCTTTGACTCAGGTAATACTACACTATACTGCACAAACCAACAACAATAGTTCAGACTCCCTCCCTGACAAGACCTATATTCCATCCCTTCAATATTTACTTCCTTTCATATCCAGTAAAATATCTTGAGTAAGTTTCGCAGCGGACTTCTCTTCTTCGTTCGTTCCTTCCTCTGCACACAGGGGGACTAATGTAATGTTTAAACAAGCTGGGGAAGGGCCGGGAGGAAGAGTGTGTGGAACTTGAGTTTGCTTTCTCTGTCGTGGGTGTGAGGGTTAAAAGGGAAGCAACTGTACCCGGAAACCAACTCTCTTATTACAATATATAGATGAAATAATGGAGTATGTCAGAGTGGAGGAATCTGTATACAGTCTCGACTTAACACCAGAGGGCCTAGGATTAGTCTTCAGAGATGGGTCTGTGCGTGTTTGTGGCTGGCTGAGAGGTAGGCAAGCTGTGTGTGTGTGTGTGTGTGTGTGTGTGTGTGTGTGTTTGTGGCTGGCCGAGAGGTAGGCAAGCTGTGTGTTTGTGGCTGGCTGAGAGGTAGGCAAGCTCTGTGTGTGTGTTTTTTTTTTTTTTTGTGGCTGGCCGAGAGGTAGGCAAGCTGTGTGTGTGTGTGTTTGTGGCTGGCTGAGAGGTAGGCAAGCTGTATGTGTGTGGCTGGCTGAGAGGTAGGCAAGCTCTGTGTGTGTGTGTTTGTGGCTGGCCGAGAGGTAGGCAAGCTGTGTGTGTGTGTGTTTGAGTGTGGCTGGCCGAGAGGTAGGCAAGCTGTGTGTGTGTGTGTGTTTGAGTGGGTGGGTGGGTGGGTGGGGAGTGAGTCTATAGTGTCCCCCCCATTTCTCCCCCCCCCTCCCTCCTCCTCATGAGTCTCCTTCCTTCATTACCTCTCTATCCACAATAATTCCCTCTCTTTCCTCTCGTACACTACCTTTCCCTCCCTCTCATAAGTTCCTTCCTCCCTCTCATATCCCTCCTCCCTCTTATATCTCTCCTCCCTCCCACTCTCCCTCTCTCTCTCACTATGATGATCTTCCACTCCCCTCCTCCCTTTTATACTCCTCCCCTCTATACTCCTTCCCTCCTACTCCTCTTCGTTTCAGTAATACCCTCTCCTCCCTTCTTTCCTCCCTCACTGTCCTTTCTGAACTTACTGTATACGCTCTCTCTCTCTCTCTCTCTCTCTCTCTCTCTCTCTCTCTCTCTCTCTCTCTCTCGTATGTATATGTATTGATGTACGTCTATATACAGTATATATGTATGAATATAGTGTATATCATAATGTATCAAAGGCAATAACTATTTTCCCACGGTCTATTTCTGTCTGACTATCTCTTCCCTTCCTCCCTCTCCCTCCCTCCCACCACCCCCAACAACCACCTCTCCCCCCCCGCCCCCGCCCCCCGCTGAACCAAACACCACCTTCCCTTTCCTCTCTCTCTCTCTCTCTCTCTCTCTCTCTCTCTCTCTCTCTCTCTCTTTTCTTTAGATAGTTAGATAGATAAATACACATTCCTATTCATTTTCACTTTGTTTTTTCCTTTTCCTTTCTTTTTTCCTTTTCTCTTCCCTCCTTCTCCTCTCTTCTTTTATTCCATCTTCTCTCCTTTTCCTTCCCTCTTCCCTCCTTCTCCTTTTCCTTCCCTCCTCCTCACTTCTTTCCTCTCCTCTTCCCTCCTTCTCCTCCTCATTCTTTTCCCATCCTTTTATCTCCTTCCCTCTCTCTCTTTCTCACCATCAACTTTTCACTCACCCCTTCCTACTCCCCATATCGTCTTCTACCCTACTACCCCCCCCCCCCCAATTCCTACTCCATTTCTTCTTCTATCGTCCTTGACCTTCTCCCTCGTACGTTCAGTCCCCCCTCCCCCCCATCCTCCCCCCTCCCCCACATCCTCCCCCCTCCAAGCCAAGCAACCTTCCTCCAACTACCGACAAACCCTTTCCTTTCCTCCTTCTTCCCTATCTCCCTCTCCCCCCTCCCTCCCCTACCCCTCCTCCCCCAGTCCCCCCCTCCCTACTCCTCACCCCAGTCCCTCCTAACCCAGGCAGCCTTGTACGAAGCCACCACCATCACCAAAAAAACAAAAAAAAAATAATAAATAAATAAATAAAAAAAAAAAGTCTTTATCCCTCGCACTCATTCAGGAGCAGGTGATTCCTCCAAACTATTCCAAACAACAGGCCACCTTTATTTGTATTAATCTGGTTCTGTTTCCTGGCATACTTTGGAAGAATCAAGCGGCTCCAATGTATCGAAATTATATCACCCCCTCCCTTCCCCACGACTATGAAACTGATATCACAATATGTACAATTTATTTCCTTCGTTTTCCATTTTCCAGCCAGATAAAATTATGTTCTTAGGGTGAAGCCTTATAAAAAAAAGTATATATTAGTTAGACTGACCACAGTACGTACAGTACAGTAGGAAAAATCAGTTGGTGTGATACCCGATTAAGGAAGGACAAGGGACAAAGAGTAGGCAAGCTGTATTCTCTAAGTGTAGGCTACTCGCTTTTCTGTACAGTTTAGGCAATTAATTTTGTAGTAATAATAATAATAATAACAATAATAATAACAATAATAATAACAATAATAATAACAATAATAATAACAATAATAATAACAATAATAATATAAATAATAATAATAATAATGACAAGAATAATAATAATGACAATAATAATAATAATAATAGTAATAATAATAATAGTAATAATAATAATAGTAATAATAATAATAATAGTAATAATAATAATAGTAATAATAATAATGGTAATAATAATAATAATAACAGAAAGTTTATTCCACCAGCCATGAATGATTAAAATTTAAG